>JBBFKN010000229.1:0-68650 GCA_039654755.1 Calcarius lapponicus
CCTCCTCCCCTCCTTTCCCTCCCACTTTCCCCTCCTTTTCCTCCTCCTTTCCCCCCTTTTTTCCTCCCTTCTTTCCTCTTTTTTCTCTTCCATTTCCCCCTTTCCCATTTTCCCCCTTTCCTTCCCCCACCCCCCCATTTTTCATCTTCTTCCTCCATTTTCCTCCTTTTTTCTCCTCCTGTTTTCCCTCATTTCCCCTTTCTCCTCCCTTTTCCTTTCCCTTTCTTTTCCCTTCTCATTTTTCCCCCTCCTCCCCCTCCTTTCCCTCCCACTTTCCCCTCCTTGTTTTCTTCCTTTTCTTCTCCTCTTCTCCTCCTTTTCCCCCTTTTTTTCCTCCCTTTCCCTTTTTTTCTTCCATTTCCCCCTTTCCCCTTGTTTCCCCTCCTTCCCCCTTTTCCTCCTTTTTTCTTCCTTTTTTTCTCCGCCTGGTTTTCACCCCTTTCCTTCCCCCATCCCTCATTTTTCATCTCTTTTTTCCTCCATTTTCCTTCCTTTTTTCCTCCTTTTCCCTCTCCATTTTCCCCTTTTTCTCCTCCTGTTTTCCCTCCTTTTCCCCCTTTCTCCTCCCTTTTCCTTCCCCTTTCTTTTCCCTTCTCATTTTCCCCCCTCCTCCCCTCCTTTCCCTCCCATTTCCCCTCCTTTCCTCCTCCTTTCCCCCCTTTTTTCCTCCCTTCTTTCCTCTTTTTTCTCTTCCATTTCCCCCTTTCCCCTTTTCCCCCTTTCCTCCCCCCACCCCCCCATTTTTTCATCTTTTTCCTCCATTTTCCTCCTTTTTTCTCCTCCTGTTTTCCTCATTTCCCCTTTCTCCTCCCTTTTCCTTTCCCCACCTTTCCCCATTTTCCCTTCTCATTTTCCCCCTCCTCCCCTCCTTTCCCCTCCCACTTTCCCCCTCCTTGTTTTCTTCCTTCTCTTCTCCTCTTCTCCTCCTTTTCCCCCTTTTTTTCCTCCCTTTCCCTTTTTTTTCTTCCATTTCCCCCTTTCCCCTTGTTTCCCCTCCTTCCCCCTTTTCCTCCTTTTTTCTTCCTTTTTTTCTCCTCCTGTTTTTCCTCCTTTCCTTCCCCACCCCCCCATTTTTCATCTCTTTTTCCTCCATTTTCCTTCCCTTTTCCCTCCTTTCTCCCCCTCCATTTTCCCCTTTTTTCTCCTCCTGTTTTCCCTCATTCCCCCTTTCTCCTCCCTTTTCCTTTCCCTTTCTTTTCCCTTCTCATTTTCCCCCTCCTCCCCTCCTTTCCCTCCCATTTTTCCCCTCCTTTTCCTCCTCCTTTCCCCCCTTTTTTCCTCCCTTCTTTCCTCTTTTTTCTCTTCCATTTCCCCCTTTCCCCCTTTTCCCCCTTTCCTCCCCCCACCCCCCATTTTTCATCTTTTTCCTCCATTTTCCTCCTTTTTTCTCCTCCTGTTTTCCCTCATTTCCCCTTTCTCCTCCCTTTTCCTTTCCCCACCTTTCCCCCATTTTCCCCTTCTCATTTTCCCCCTCCTCCCCTCCTTTCCCTCCCACTTTCCCCTCCTTGTTTTCTTCCTTTTCTTCTCCTCCTTTTCCCCCTTTTTTTCCTCCCTTTCCTCCTTTTTTTCTTCCATTTCCCCCTTTCCCCTTGTTTCCCCTCCTTCCCCCTTTTCCTCCTTTTTTCTTCCTTTTTTTCTCCTCCTGTTTTTCCCCCTTTCCTTCCCCCATCTCCCCATTTTTCATCTTTTTTCTCCCTTTTTTCCTCCTTTTTATTCCTTTTCCCCCCTCCATTTTCCCCTTTTTTTCTCCTCCTGTTTTCCCTCCTTTTCCCCTTTCTCCTCCCTTTTCCTTTCCCTTTCTTTTCCCTTCTCATTTTCCCCCTCCTCCCCTCTTTTCCCTCCCATTTTCCCCTCCTTTTCCTCCTCCTTTCCCCCTTTTTTCTCTTCCATTTCCCCCTTTCCCCGTTTTCCCCCCTTTCCTTCCCCCACACCCCCCATTTTTTCATCTTTTTCCTCCATTTTCCCCCTTTTTTCTCCTCCTGTTTTCCCTCATTTCCCCTTTCTCCTCCCTTTCTTTTCCCTTTCTTTTCCCCACCATTCCCCCCATTTTCCCCTTCTCATTTTCCCCCTCCTCCCCTCCTTTCCCTCCCACTTTCCTCCTTGTTTTCTTCCTTTTCTTCTCCTCTTCTCCTCCTTTTCCCCCTTTTTTTTCCCTCCCTTTCCCCTTTTCCTTTTTCTCCCTTCTTTCCTCCTTTTGTTCTTCCATTTCCCCCTTTCCCCTTGTTTCCCCTCCTTCCCCCTTTTCTTCCTTTTTTCTTCCTTTTTTCCTCCTCCTGTTTTTCCCCCTTTCCTTCCCCCACCCCCCCCATTTTTCATCTCTTTTTTCTCCCTTTTTTCCTCCTTTTCCCTCCTTTCTCCCCCTCCATTTTCCCCTTTTTTCTCCTCCTGTTTTCCCTCCTTTTCCCCTTTCTCCTCCCTTTTCCTTTCCCTTTCTTTTCCCCACCTTTTTCCCCCTTTTTCCTTCTTTTCCCCTTCCTTTTTCTCCCTTCTTTCCTCCTTTTTGTCTTCCATTTCCCCTTCCCCTTGTTTCCCAATTTTCTCCCCATAAAAACCTCCAAAATTCCCATATTCCCCCCTCAAAATTCCCATTTTTTTCATTAAAAAAAAACCAAAAATTCCCATTTTAACCCTTTTTTCCATTAAAAAAAACCCAAAATTCCCATTTTAACCCTTTGTTCCATTTAAAAAAACCCTCAAAATTCCAATTTTTCCCCCCAAAATTCCCATTTTTAACCCTTTTCCCCCTAAAAATTCCATTTTTTTCCATTTAAAAAACCCCAAAATTCCCATTTTTTCCATTAAAAAAAAACCAAAATTCCCATTTTAACCCTTTTTTCCCCATTAAAAAACCCCCAAAATTCCCATTTTTTCCCCCTCAAAATTCCCATTTTTTCCATTTAAAACCCCACAAAATTCCCATTTTTAATCCTTTTTTCCCCCCCAAAATTCCATTTTTTTCCCAGAAAAAAACCCAAAATTTCCCATTTTTTCCATTAAAAAACCCCAAAAATTCCCATTTGTAACCCTTTTCCCCCCTTAAAATTCCCATTTTTTTTCCATTAAAAAACCCAAATTCCCATTTTTTTTCCCAGGAAAAAAACCTCCCAAATTCCCATTTCCCCCCCCCAGGAAAAAAACCCCAAAAAGTTCCAATTTTCCCCCATCAAAACCTCAAAAATTCCCATTTTTTCCATTTAAAAAAAAAACCCCAAAATTCCCATTTTTCCCCTCAAAAATCCCATTTTTTCATTTAAAAATAGCCCAAAATTCCCATTTTTAAACCCTTTTATCCATTTAAAAAAAGCCCAAAATTCCCATTTTTAACCCTTTCTCCCCCCTCAAAATTCCCATTTTTTCCCCTCAAAATTCCCATTTTTAACCCTTTCCCCCCCCTCAAAATTCCCATTTTTTCCATTAAAAACCCCAAAATTCCCATTTTTAACCCTTTGTTCCCCTCACGAGTGGCAATCAGCTCCTAGAAACCATAAATGGATTTATTTGGGATTTTTTTGCTCTGTACAACTTTAATGAGAAATCTCAGAAACAACAAAAAAAAATCAAAATTTTGGGCTCATCCTGGAATTTCCCTTTTTTTCCCTTTATTTTACATTTTCCCATCGGAATTATCAAAATATTCTCATTTTTGGGGGGATTTTTTGGGGTTTTTTGGGGATTCTTTTGGGGATTTTTTGAGATTTTTTGGGGGATTTTTTTTCCGTGGGTTTGGAATTTTTAATTTTTGGGATTTAAAAAATTCAAGAAATGAAAATTTCAGGGAAAATATTGGGAAATTCTATTTTTTTCACAAAAAATTCGAAGGCAAAGATTCCTTCAATTTTTTTGGTAAAAATTTCATAATTTTTTCGCAAAAAATTTCCTTTTTTTATTGGGCAAAAATCCTTTTTCTGGGGTAATAAATTCCAATTTTTTTAAAAATTCCTCTTTTTGGGGCAAAAATTCCTCTTTTTGGGGCAAAAATTCCAATTTATTTTTCAAAAACTCAATTTTTAAAAATATTTATTTTTTATCAGCAATAATTCAAACTTTTTTTCAGCAAAATTCCCCTCATTTGGGCAAAAATTCCTCTCTTTTGTGGGCAAAAATTCCTCTTTTTTTTTTGCAAAATATTCCATTTTTTGGGTGAAAATTCAAATTTTTTTACAAAAATTCAAAATTTTTTTTTAAAAAAACCCATTTTTTTGGGGGGCAAAAATTCAAATTTCTTTTTGATAAAAAATCCTCTATTTTTAGGAAAAAAAATCATTTTTTTTCTGTCAAAAATTCCTTTTTTTGGGCAAAAATTCCTCTTTTTTGGGGGGCAAAAATTCCTAATTTTGGGGGTTGCAAAAATTTCTTTTTTTTTCCGAAAAATGTCACATTTTCCCCACAAAAATCCCAAATTTTTTTCAGCGAAAATCCCAATTTTGGGGGGGGGGGGGGGGCAAAATTCCCATTTTCTCCCCTCGCGTTCGGCGCCGGTTCCGCGCGGCCCTCGGGAACCTTCGGAAATCCTCGGAAACCTTCGGGAGCGCCCTCGGCAACTCTCGGAAATCCTCGGAAACCTTCGGGAGCGCCCTCGGGAACTCTCGGAAATCCTCGGAAACCATCGGGGGAGCCTTCGGGGGCGCCCTCGGCAACTCTCGGAAACCGTCGGGGGAGCCTTCGGAAACCCTCGGGAACCGTCGGAAGAGCCCTCAGGAGCCGGCGGGAAAACCCTCGGGAACCGTCAGGAACCGGCGGGGGAGCGCTCGGTAATCGGCGGGGAGCCCACGGGAAACGTCGGGGGAGCGCTCGGGAGCCCTCGGGAACCGGCGGAAGCCCTCAGGAGCCCTCGGAAACCGGCGGGGAAGCGCTCGGGAGCCGGCGGGAACCGGTAGGAGCAGCCCTCGGGAACCGGCGGAAGAGCCCTCAGTAGCCGGCGGGAACCGGTGGGATCTCTCGGGAACCGTCTGGGGAGCCCTCGGGAGCCGGAGGGAGCCCTCAGGAGCCCTCGGGAGCCGGCGGGAACCGGTGGGATCTCTCGGGAACCGTCTGGGGAGCGCTCGGGAGCCGGCGGGAGCCCTCAGGAGCCCTCGGGAACCGTCGGGAGCCCTCGGGAACCGGTGGGATCTGGCGGGAAGCAGCAGGGGTGCCCTCGGGAATCCTCGGGAGCCGACAGAAAGCGTCGGGGCAGCCCTTCGGGAGCGCTCGGGAAACGTTCGGGGAGCCCTCAGGAACCAGGCGGGAACCGTCGGGGGAACCCTCGGGAGCCGGCGGGAGCCCTCAGCAGCCCTCGGAAACCGTCGGGGAAGCGTTCGGGAGCCCTCGGGAACCGGCGGGAGCCCTCAGGAACGGAGCCCTCGGGAACCGGCGGGGAGAGCCCTTGGGAACCGGCGGGAGCCTTCGGGGGGAGCCCTCGGGAACCGTCGGGAGAGCCGTCGGGAACCGTCAGGGGATCCCTCGGGAGCCGGCGGGGAGGCCTCAGGAGCCCTCGGGAACCAGCGGGAGCCCTCAGGAGCCCTCGGAAACCGTCGGGGAAGCGTTCGGGAGCCCTCGGGAACCGTAGGGAGCCCTCAGGAACGGAGCCCTCGGGAACCGTCGGGAGCCCTCAGGAACGGAGCCCTCAGGAACCGGCGGGAGAGTTCGGGGGAGCTCTCGGGAACCGGCGGGAACCGGCAGGAGCGTTCGGGGCAGCCCTCGGGAACCGGCGGGAGAGCCCTCAGGAGTGCTCGAGAGCCGGCGGAAACCGTCGGGGGAGCCGGCGGGAACCGGTGGGATCTGACGGGAACCCTTCGGGGGAGCCCGGGAAACGTCAGGAGAGCCCTCGGGTGAGCTCGGGAACCGTCGGGAGAGCCCTCGGCAACCCTCGGGAGCCTTCGGGAGCCGTCGGGAGAGCCCTCGGGAGTTTTCGGGAGCTCTCGGCCTCGGGGCTCCGGAGCCGAAGCGCTTCGGGTCCCGCCGGGAGCGCGCGCGGCCGGGCCCGAGGCGGGCTGGGGTCAATTGGGCCGCGGCCGGGCCGGGAGGCGGTGCCGGAACGCTACAGAAAATAGGAAATAAAATAGGGGGAAAAGAAAGGGGAAAAGGGGAAAAAAATAAAATGGAATGGGGAAAAGGAAGGGGGAAATAAAATATAAAATAAAATAAATAAAATGAAATAAAAGAAAATAAATAAAATGAAATAAAATAAATTAAATAGGGAAAAGGAAGGGGAAAATAAAGTATAAAATAAAATAAAATAAAATAAAATAAAATAAAATAAAGAGATAGGGGAAAGGAATGGGGAAAATAAAATATAAAATAAAATAAAATAAAATAAAATAAAATAAAATACATAAAAAATAATATGGAGAAAGGAAGGAAAATGAAAAAAGGGGGGAGTGAAATGGGGGAAAGAGGGGAAAATAAAATAAATAAAATGGGGAAAAGAAAGGGAAAAATTATTTAAAAATAAAATTAAATCAGGAAAACAAAGGGGAAAATACAAAAATAAAATGAAGAAGTAAAAGGGGGAAAATAGGAAATGAAATGGGGAAAATGAAGGGAAAATGAAATTAAATAGAGGAAAGAAAGGGGGGAAAGGGAAAATAAAGAGAAAAAAGTTTAAAAAGTGGGGGAAAAGGGAAAAAATGAAAAATGCAAAAAGTGGGGAAAAGAGAAAAAAATAATTTAAAAAATTGTGGAAAATGGGAAATAAAGAGGGGAAAAAAGGGAAAAATAGAGGAAAAAAAAAGGGAAAAAAAGAGAAAAAAATTTTAAAAGTTGGGAATAAAAGGGGAAAAAAGAGAAAAAAAATGTAAAAAGTGGGGGGGAAATGGGAAAAAAGGAAGGAAAGGCCAAAGCAGCTGAGCCGAGAGCAGGGGAGGAGAATTTCGGAATTTTGGAATTTCAGAATTTTGGGAGATTTCAAATGGGGAGAGGGGAAAAGAAGGGAAAAAAAATGATTGAAAAAAGTGGAAAAATGTGAAAATTCTCCCAAATTTGGGATTTTTTTATTGGGAACTGGAGAGTTCTATTTTGATTTATTTTCATTTAATTTTTATTCATTTTATTTTTATTTAATTTCCATTTTTTAATTTTTATTTTATTTTTTCTTAATTTTATTTCTTTAATTCTTAAAATGTATTTAATTTTTTCTAGCTATTTCTTTTTAATTTAACTGTATTTAATTCAAATTTTATTCACCTTCAAAATCGATTTAAAATGCTTTCCCCTCATTTACTTTAAATATTTAATCGAATTTTTTAAATCATTTCGATCCATTTTTGATTTCTTTTCAATAATTCCATTTCATTCTTTATTCCTTTGAAATATTTTTACAATTTCCTCTTTATTTCTTTAGAATATTTGTGAAATCTCTCTTTGAAAATATTTTTGAAATTTGTCCTTTATTTCTTTTAATTATTTTTTATTTCTTTTTCATTTTTAAACTTTTTTAAAATTTATTTTCATTTTTTCCATTGATCCTTTTGAAATTACTTGATTTTCATGCCTTGAAGTTTGAATTTTTTCAATGCATTTTCTTCTTTATTTAACATTTCTTCCTTATTTCACATTATTTCCAAATTCTATTTTAAATTGGAATTTTACATTTTAAATTAAATATTTCCATTTTTCCATTTTATTTATTATAAACTCTTTTTTTTTTTTAAACATTTCCCACATTGATTTGGAATTTTGATGATTTTTTCCCGATTTTGCATTGGGGGGAACCTGGACCTGGGGACACCGAGGGGGACACCGAGGGTGACGCCAAAAGGGACCCCGGAGGTGACACTGAGGGTGACACCAGAGGTGACCTTGGGGTGACCCAAAAGTGACACCGAAGGTGACCCCAAAGGTGACCCCAAAGTGACACTGAAGGTGACCCCAAAAGTGACCCCAAAGTGACACTGGAGGTGACCCCAAAGTGACACTGAAGGTGGCCCCAAAGGTGACCCCAAAAGTGGCCCCAAAGTGACACCGAAGGTGACCCCAACGTGACACCAAAGTGACACCGAAGGTGACCCCAAAGTGACACCAAAGGTGACCCCAAAGTGACACCGAAGGTGACCCCAAAGTGACACTGAAGGTGACCCCAAAAGTGGCGCCAAAGTGACACCGGAGGTGACCCCAAAGTGACACCGGAGGTGACCCCGAAGTGACACCAAAGGTGACCCCAAAGTGACACCGGAGGTGGCCCCAAAGTGACACTGAAGGTGACCCCAAAAGTGGCCCCAAAGTGACACCGAAGGTGACCCCAAAAGTGACCCCAAAGTGACACCGAAGGTGACCCCAAAGTGACACCGAAGGTGACCCCAAAAGTGGCCCCAAAGTGACACCGAAGGTGACCCCAAAAGTGGCCCCAAAGTGACCCCAAAGGTGACCCCAAAGTGACACTGAAGGTGACCCCAAAGTGACACTGAAGGTGACCCCAAAAGTGACCCCAAAAGTGGCCCCAAAGTGACACCGAAGGTGACCCCAAAGTGACATCGGAGGTGACCCCAAAAGGGGCCTCAAAGTGACACCAAAGGTGACCCCAAAGTGACACCGAAGGTGACCCCAAAAGTGGCGCCAAAGTGACACCGAAGGTGACCCCAAAGTGACACCGAAGGTGACCCCAAAAGTGGCCCCAAAGTGACACCGGAGGTGACCCCAAAAGTGACCCCAAAGTGACACCGAAGGTGACCCCAACGTGACACCAAAGTGACACCAAAGGTGACCCCAAAGGTGACCCTGAGGGCAGCCTTGGGGTGACCCAAAAGTGACCTTGAAGGTGACCCCAAAAATGGCCCCAAAGTGACACCGAAGGTGACCCCAAAGGTGACCCTGAAGGCGAATCCAAAGGTGACCCTGAGGGCCACCCAAAGGTGACACCAAAGGTGACCTCAAGGGCAGGATCACCCCAAGGGTGACCCCAAGGGTGACCCTGAGGGCACCTCGAAGGTGACCCCGAAGGCGACCCCAGAGGTGACCTCAAAGGTGACCATGAAATGCCACAAAGGGGACCCCAAAGGTGACCCCACAAGGGTGACCCAAAGGTGACCTGAAGGTGACACCGAAGGCAACCTCGAGGGCGGGGTCACCCCAAAGGTGACCTGAGGGTGACCCAAAGGTGCCCCCAAAGTGACCCTGAGGGTGACCTGAAGGTGACCCAAGGGTGACCCAAAGTGACCCTAAGGGTGACCTGAAGGTGCCCCGAAGGTGCCCCCAAAGTGACCCTAAGGGTGACCTGAGGGTGACCCAAAGGTGCCCCCAAAGTGACCTCCAACCTGCCCCCAAAATGACCCTGAGGGTGACCTGAAGGTGACCCAAAGTGACCCCAAGGGTGACCTGAGGGTGACCTGAAGGTGACCCCAAGGTGCCCCCAAAGGCGCCCCAAGGTGACCCCGCAGGTGACCCCAAGGTGCCCCAAAGTTGCCTCCAAAGGTGCCCCCGAAGTGACCCCAAGGTGCCCCCAAGGTAACACCAAAGGTGCCCCCAAGGTGGCCCTGAAGGTGACCCCAAGGTGTCCCCAAAGGCACCACAAGGTGACCTCAAATGTGACCCTGAGGGTGACCTCAAGATGCCCCCAAGGTGTCCCCAAAGGTGCCCCCAAGGTGCCCCAAAGGCACCACAAGGTGACCACAAAGGTGACCCTGAGGGTGACCTGAAGGTGACTCAAAGGTGCCCCCAAGGTGTCCCCAAAGGCACCACAAGGTGACCACAAAGGTGACTCTGAGGGTGACCTGAAGGTGACTGGAAGGTGCCCCCAAGGTGTCCCCAAAGGTGCCCCCAAGGTGCCCCCAAGGTGTCCCCAAAGGCACCACAAAGGTGCCCCCAAAGACACCCCCAAGGTGACCCTGAGGGTGACCTGAAGGTGCCCCCAAGGTGTCCCCAAAGGTGCCCCCAAGGTGTCCCCAAGGTGTCCCCAAAGGTGCCCCCAAAGGCACCACAAGGTGACCACAAAGGTGACCCTGAGCTGACCCCGAGGTGGCCCTGAGGGTGACCTGAAGGTGCCCCCAAGGTGCCCACAAAGGTGCCCCCAAGGTGTCCCCAAGGTGTCCCCAAAGGTGCCCCCAAAGGCACCCCCAAGGTGGCCCTGAGGGTGACCTGAAGGTGACTTGAAGGTGCCCCCAAGGTGTCCCCAAGGTGTCCCCAAAGGTGCCCCCAAGGTGTCCCCAAAGGCACCACCAACACCAAGGTGACCACAAAGGTGACCCTGAGATGACCCCGAGGTGGCCCTGAGGGTGACCTGAAGGTGACTCAAAGCTGCCCCCAAGGTGTCCCCAAAGGTGTCCTCAAAGGTGCCCCCAAGGTGCCCCCAAGGTGGCCCTGTGGGTGACCTGAAGGTGCCCCCAAGGTGTCCCCAAAGGCACCACAAGGTGACCACAAAGGTGACCCTGAGCTGACCTTGAGGTGACCCTGAGGGTGGCCTGAAGGTGCCCCCAAGGTGTCCCCAAGGTGCCCCCAAAGGTACCCCCAAAGGCACCCTCGAGGTGACCCTGAGGGTGACCTGAAGGTGCCCCAAAGGTGTCCCCAAAGTGCCCCCAAAGGTACCCCCAAAGGCACCCTCGAGGTGACCCTGAGGGTGACCTGAAGGTGACTCAAAGCTGCCCCCAAGGTGTCCCCAAAGGTGGCCCTGAGGGTGACCTGAGGGTGACTTGAAGGTGCCCCCAAGTTGTCCCCAAAGGTGCCCCAAAGGTGCCCCCAAGGTGCCCTCAAGGTGTCCCCAAAGGCACCACAAGGTGACCACAAAGGTGACCCTGAGGGTGACCTGAAGGTGACTCAAAGGTGCCCCCAAGGTGGCCCTGAGGGTGACCTGAAAGTGCCCCCAAGGTGTCCCTAAAGGTCCCCCAAAGGTGTCCCCAAAGGCACCCCCAAAGTGTCCCCAAAGGAATCACAAGGTGACCACAAAGGTGGCCCTGAGGGTGACCTGAAGGTGCCCCCAAGGTGTCCTCAAGGTGTCCCCAAAGGCACCCCCAAGGTAACCACAAAGGTGACCCTGAGCTGACCCCGAGGTGACCCTGAGGGTGACCTGAAGGTGCCCCCAAGGTGCCCCCAGAGGTGTCCCCAAGGTGTCCCCAAAGGCACCACAAGGTGACCACAAAGGTGACCACAAAGGTGACCCTGAGGGTGACCTGAAGGTGACTCAAAGGTGCCCCCAAGGTGTCCCCAAAGGTGCCCCCAAGGTGCCCTCAAGGTGTCCCCAAAGGTATCCCAAAGGTGTCCCCAAGGTGCCCCCAAGGTACCCCCAAGGTGTCCCCAAAGGCACCACAAGGTGACCATAAAGGTGACCCTGAGGGTGACCTGAAGGTGACTTGAAGGTGCCCCCAAGGTGTCCCCAAAGGCACCACCAACAGCAAGGTGACCACAAAGGTGACCCTGAGATGACCCCGAGGTGGCCCTGAGGGTGACCTGAAGGTGCCCCCAAGGTGTCCCCAAAGGTGTCCTCAAAGGTGCCCCCAAGGTGGCCCGGTGGGTGACCTGAGGGTGACCCTGAGGGTGACCTGAAGGTGCCCCCAAGGTGCCCACAAAGGTGCCCTCAAGGTGTCCCTAAAGGTCCCCCAAAGGTGCCCCAAAGGTGCCCTCAAGGTGTCCCCAAAGGCACCCCTAAGGTACCCCCAAGGTGTCCCCAAAGGCACCACAAGGTGACCACAAAGGTGACCCTGAGCTGACCTTGAGGTGACCCTGAGAGTGACCTGAAGGTGACTCAAAGCTGCCCCCAAGGTGTCCCCAAAGGTGCCCCCAAGGTGTCCCCAAGGTGTCCCCAAAGGTGTCCTCAAAGGTGCCCCCAAGGTGTCCCCAAAGGTGTCCTCAAAGGTGCCCCCAAGGTGTCCCCAAAGGTATCCCAAAGGTGTCCCCAAAGGCACCACAAGGTTACCACAAGGTGACCCTGAGCTGACCTTGAGGTGACCCTGAGAGTGACCTGAAGGTGACTCAAAGCTGCCCCCAAGGTGTCCCCAAAGGTGTCCCCAAAGGCACCACAAGGTGACCACAAAGGTGACCCTGAGCTGACCTTGAGGTGACCCTGAGGGTGACCTGAAGGTGCCCCCAAAGTGCCCCAAAGGTGCCCTCAAAGGTACCTCAAAGGTGCCCCCAAGGTGGCCCTGTGGGTGACCTGAGGGTGACCTGAAGGTGCCCCCAAGGTGTCCCCAAAGATGCCCCCAAGGTGTCCCCAAAGGCACCACAAGGTGTCCCCAAAGGTGACCCTGAGGGTGACCTGAAGGTGCCCCCAAGGTGTCCCCAAGGTGCCCCCGAGGTGCCCCCGAGGTGTCCCCTGTGGCCGTTGCCGGCGTTTCCGAGCCGCGTTTCCGGATGGGATTTGTTTCTCTCGGTGATGGCCCCCTTGGAGATGGCACCCATGGGATGTGGCGGGCGGGGTGTGGAGGGTTGGATCCCATTGTTGGATCCCATTGTTGGACCCCGTGCTCGGATCCCGTGCTCGGACCCCACGCCGGGATCCCCTTTAGATCTCGTTGGCGTCGCCGGCGCCGCCGCCGCGGCCGTACTCACTGGAGCGCGGCGCCATGCCCAGGTACTGCTTCAGGAACTCGCTAAACCTCTTCTGGTTGTTCCACTTCCGCGCCGACTTGCGCACCCCGATGAAGCCCCCGTACCTCTTCTGCACGCCCTGGGCCGCCCGCTCGGCGCCCGGCCGCCGCGAAATGTCCTCCCGCTCTTCCTCCTCCTCCTCCTCGTGCTGCGGCTGCGCCCAGGGCCACGCGCCCCAGGGCCAGGGCCGGCCGGACAGACGGCGGGGACGGGGGGACGCTCGCAGGGTGGCGGCGCACAGCTCCCAGGTGGCGCGGGGCACGGCCTGGCCCTCGCACTCCAGGACGCAGATCTGAGGGGACAAGGACAGGGACACGGTCAGGGACAGGTGACACTCGGGTGGTGGCAGCGCACGGCTCCCAGGGGGCACGGCCTGGCCCTCGCACTCCAGGACGCAGATCTGAGGGGACAGGAGGGGACAGGTGGCACTCGGGTGGTGGCAGCGCACAGCTCCCAGGTGGCGCAGGGCACGGCAGGATGCAGATCTGAGGGGACAGGGACAGGGACAGGTGACACTCGGGTGGTGGCGGCGCACAGCTCCCAGGTGGCGCGGGGAATGGCCTGGCCCTCGCACTCCAGGACGCAGATCTGAGGGGACAATGGGGACAGGGTCAGGGACACGGTCAGGGACTCGGTCAGGGACAGGTGACACTCAGGTGGTGGCAGTGCACAGCTCCCAGGTGGCGCGGGGAACGGCCTGGCCCTCACACTCCAGGACGCAGATCTGAGGGGACAGGAGGGGACAGAGTCAGGGACACGGTCAGGGACAGGAGGGGACAGGTGACACTCGGGTGGTGGCAGTGCACAGCTCCCAGGTGGCACGAGGATGCAGATCTGAGGGGACAATGGGGACAGGTGACACTCGGGTGGTGGCAGCGCACGGCTCTCAGGTGGCGCGGGGCACGGCCTGGCCCTCGCACTCCAGGATGCAGATCTGAGGGGACAGGAGGGGACAGGGTCAGGTACAGGGACAGGGACAGGTGACACTCAGGTGGTGGCAGTGCACAGCTCCCAGGTGGCACGAGGATGCAGATCTGAGGGGACAATGGGGACAGGGTCAGGGACAGGGTCAGACACAGGTGACACTCGCAGGGTGGTGGCGCACGGGTGGCACGGGGCACAGCCTGGCCCTCGCACTCCAGGATGCAGATCTGAGGGGACAATGGGGACAGGGACAGGGACAGGTGACCCTCGGGTGGTGGCAGCGCACGGCTCCCAGGTGGCGCGGGGCACAGCAGGATGCAGATCTGAGGGGACAATGGGGACAGGGACAGGGTCGGGGACAGGTGACACTCGGGTGGTGGCAGTGCACGGCTCCCAGGTGGCGCGGGGAATGGCCTGGCCCTCGCACTCCAGGATGCAGATCTGAGGGGACAATGGGGACAGGGTCAGGGACACGGTCAGGGTCAGGGACAGGTGACACTCGGGTGGTGGTGGCGCACGGCTCCCAGGTGGCGTGGGGCACGGCAGGATGCAGATCTGAGGGGACAGGAGGGGACAGGGTCAGGGACAGGTGACACTCGGGTGGTGGCAGCGCACGGCTCCCAGGTGGCGCGAGGATGCAGATCTGAGGGGACAGGGGGGGACGGGGTCAGGGAGAGGGTGTGGGGTTGGGGGAATGGCGGGGTCACTGCAGTGCTGGAGCGTCCCGACAGCCAACCTGACACCAACACCCATCGCCACACCAGCACCCAACACCAACACCCATCCTGACACCGACACCCAACACCAACACCCAACCTGACACCAACACCCATCCCCACACTGACACCCATCCCAACACCCAACATCCATCGCCACACCAACACCCACCCTGACACCCACCCTGACACCCAACCCAACACCGACACCCAACACCGACACCCAACCTGACACCCACCCTGACACCCAACCCAACACCGACACCCATCCTGACACCCAACCTGACACCCATCCTGACACCCAACCTGACACCCACCCTGACACCCATCCCAACACCGACACCCAAACCAACACCTATCCTGAACCTCAACCTGACACCCAACACCGACACCCATCCCAACACCAACACCCATCCCAACACCGACACCCATCCCAACACCAACACCCAACACTGACACCTATCCCAACACTGACACCCAAACCAACACCTATCCTGAACCTCAACCTGACACCCAACACCGACACCCATCCCAACACCAACAGCCAACACCGACACCCATCCCAACACCGACACCCATCCCAACACCAACAGCCAACACTGACACCCATCCCAACACTGACACCCATCCCAACACTGACGCCCATCCCAACACTGACACCCATCGCAACACTGACACCCATCCCAACACTGACACCCAAACCAACACCGGCACCCATCCCAACACTGACACCCAACCCAACACTGACACCCAAACCAACACCTATCCTGAACCTCAACCTGACACCCATCCCAACACTGACACCCATCCCAACACCAACACCCAACACTGACACCCATCCCAACACTGACACCCAACACCGACACCCATCCCAACACTGACACCCATCCCAACACCAACACCCAACACCGACACCCATCCCAACACCGACACCCATCCCAACACCGACACCCAAACCAACACTGACACCCATCCCAACACCCATCCTGAACCTCAACCTGACACCCAACACTGACACCCATCCCAACACTGACACCCAACACCGACACCCAACACTGACACCCATCCCAACACTGACACCCAACACCGACACCCATCCCAACACCGACACCCAACACCGACACCCATCCCAACACCGACACCCAACACTGACACCCATCCCAACACTGACACCCAACACCAACACCCAACACTGACACCCATCCCAACACCGACACCCAACACTGACACCCATCCCAACACCGACACCCAACACTGACACCCATCCCAACACCGACACCCATCCCAACACCAACACCCAACACCGACCCCCATCCCATTGGAAGCGCCCACGGGAAGGTGCCGGCAGCCCCCCCCGGCCTCATCCCTCCCTGGAGGTGCCTCCTGCCCAGCCCGTGCTGGGCTCCAGAGGGGTGGAAGGGGCTGGAGATGCTCTCCAAGCCCCCCCAGACACCCCCAGGCTGTCCCAGAGAGGTGGAAGGGGCTGGAGATGCTCTCCAAGCCCCCCAGGCTGTCCCAGAGGGGTGGAAGGAGCTGGAGATGCTCTCCAAGCCCCCCAGGCTGTCCCAGAGGGGTGGAAGGAGCTGGAGATGCTCTCCAAGCCCCCCCAGGCTGTCCCAGAGGGGTGGAAGGGGCTGGAGATGTTCTCCAAGCCCCCCAGGCTGTCCCACAGGGGTGGAAGGGGCTGGAGATGCTCTCCAAGCTCCCCCAGACACCCCCAGGCTGTCCCAGAGGGGTGGAAGGGGCTGGAGATGCTCAGCTCCTTTTTTGGTGCCACCAAACCCACCAGGGTTGGGTCTCATCCCTTTCCAGGCCAGACAGGACGTGGAAAGTCCTTTTTTGGTGCCACCAAACCCACCGGGATTGGGTCTCATCCCTTTCCAGCCCATACAGGACGTGCAAAGTCCTTTTCTGGTGCCACCAAACCCATGATGGTTGTCCCAACTCTTTCCAGGCCAGACATGGATGTGGACCTGTCCCTTCTGTGGGGTTTTGGTGCCACCAAACCCACCAGGGTTGGGTCTCATCCCTGTCCAGGCCAGACAGAACATCCTTTTGTGGTGCCACCAAACCCACCAGGGTTGGGTCTTGTCCCTTCCCAGCCCAGACAGGACCTGGACATGGACCTGTCCCTTCTGTGGGGTTTTGGTGCCACCAAACCCACCAGGGTTGGGTCCCATCCCTGTCCAGCCCAGACAGGACATGGAAAGTCCTTTTTTGGTGCCACCAACCCCAGCACCAGGGAAAACCATCCAGGAGAAAATCGTGGAGGAACCAAACTCGCTGAGCTCCTGGAGGAACCGCGGGTGGACAGCCCAGGAGGGAAGGGTTGTCCTCATCTCCATGGTGGTGGGACCCTTCAAAGGGAAGGGTTGTCCTCCATCATGGTGGGATCCTTCAAAGGGAAGGGTTCTCATCTCCATGGTGGTGGGATCCTTCAAAGGGAAGGGTTGTCCTCATCTCCATCGTGGTGGGATCCTTCAAAGGGAAGGGTTCTCCTCCATCGTGGTGGGATCCTTCAAAGGGAAGGGTTCTCATCTCCATGGTGGTGGGACCCTTCAAAGGGAAGGGTGGTCCTCATCTCCATCGTGGTGGGATCCTTCAAAGGGAAGGGTTCTCCTCATCTCCATCGTGGTGGGATCCTTCAGAGGGAAGGGTTGTCCTCGTCTCCATGGTGGTGGGATCCTTCAAAGGGAAGGGTTCTCCTCATCTCCATCATGGTGGGATCCTTCAAAGGGAAGGGTTCTCCTTCATCATGGTGGGATCCTTCAAAGGGAAGGGTTGTCCTCATCTCCATCGTGGTGGGATCCTTCAAAGGGAAGGGTTGTCCTCATCTCCATCGTGGTGGGATCCTTCAGAGGGAAGGGTTCTCCTCCTCTCCATGGTGGTGGGATCCTTCAGAGGGAAGGGTTTGTCCTCATCTCCATGGTGGTGGGATCCTTCAAAGGGAAGGGTTCTCCTCCATCGTGGTGGGATCCTTCAAAGGGAAGGGTTCTCCTCATCTCCATCATGGTGGGATCCTTCAAAGGGAAGGGTTGTCCTCATCTCCACCCTGGTGGGATCCTTCACAGGGAAGGGTTCTCCTCATCTCCATCGTGGTGGGATCCTTCAAAGGGAAGGGTTGTCCTCATCTCCATGGTGGTGGGATCCTTCAAAGGGAAGGGTTGTCCTCATCTCCATCATGGTGGGATCCTTCAAAGGGAAGGGTTCTCCTCATCTCCATCGTGGTGGGATCCTTCAAAGGGAAGGGTTGTCCTCCATCGTGGTGGGATCCTTCAAAGGGAAGGGTTGTCATCTCCATCGTGGTGGGATCCTTCACAGGGAAGGGTTGTCCTCATCTCCATGGTGGTGGGATCCTTCAAAGGGAAGGGTTCTCCTCATCTCCATCGTGGTGGGATCCTTCAAAGGGAAGGGTTGTCCTCATCTCCATGGTGGTGGGATCCTTCAAAGGGAAGGGTTGTCCTCCATCGTGGTGGGATCCTTCAAAGGGAAGGGTCCTCATCTCCATGGTGGTGGGATCCTTCAAAGGGAAGGGTTCTCCTCATCTCCATCGTGGTGGGATCCTTCAAACTGGGGTCACCCATCCAGGTGGGGATTCCCGTCCTCTCCTCAAACCCCCAAATCCATTTTTTGACCTTTCTTCCCCCAAACCGCCCTCGCTCCATCCCGTTCCTCACACCAGGTCCATCCTTCCCGTGGATCTTCCACCCAAGGAAGGACAAATTCGGGATTTACTCCTGGAAAGGCACCAAAATCTCCTTTTCTCGCCCCATAATCCCGTGGCTGGGGGACATCTGGAGGTTCTCCTGGCCCCAAACCTCTGCAGAACCTCTCTCCACCTTTGCGCCACCACCTCGGTCCCACCGGGGTCGCTCGGGGCTGGAGCTCCTCCGCTTCTCCCCGGCCTCTTCTGAGGGCTCCTCCCAAAAACCCAAATTGGGGAGAATCGGCCCCAAACGAGGCGGTGGTGGGGCTGTCGTGGGGTGGGACCTTGTGGAGACACCGAGGGCGTCCTCTCCTGGCATCTCCAGGGCTCTGGAAGGGTCTGGGTGTCCTCTCCTGGCATCTCCAGGGCTTTGGAAGGGTCTGGGTGTCCTCTCCTGGCATCTCCAAGGCCTTGGAAGGCTCTGAGCTGCATCTCCAGGGCTTTGGGAGGGTCTGTGATGATCTGAGGTCCTCTCCTGACATCTCCAAGGCCTGGGAAGGGTCTGAGCTGCATCTCCAGGGCCTTGGAAAGGTCTGTGATGAGCTGAGTCCTCTCCTGGCATCTCCCAAGCTTTGGAAGGGCCTGAGCTGAGCTGAGGTCCTCTCCTGACATCTCCCAGGACTAGGAAGGGTCTGGGTGTCCTCTCCTGGGATCTCCAGGGCTTTGGGAGGGTCTGTGATGATCTGAGGTCCTCTCCTGGCATCTCCAGGGCTCTGGAATGGTCTTGGTGTCCTCTCCTGGCATCTCCAAGGCCTTGGAAGGCTCTGAGCTGCATCTCCAAGACCTTGGAAGGGTCTGTGATGAGCTGAGGTCCTCTCCTGGCATCTCCAGGGCTTTGGAAGGGTCTGTGATGAGCTGAGGTCCTCTGCTGGGATCTCCCAGGCTTTGGAAGGCTCTGAGCTGCATCTCCAAGACTTTGGAAGGGTCTGAGCTGAGCTCCTCCTGAGCTGAGGTCCTCTCCTGGCATCTCCAGGGCTTTGGAAGGGTCTGGGTGTCCTCTCCTGGCATCTCCAGGGCTTTGGGAGGCTCTGTGATGACCTGAGATCCTCTCCTGGCATCTCCAGGGCTTTGGAAGGGTCTGGGTGTCCTCTCCTGGCATCTCCAGGGCTTTGGGAGGCTCTGAGCTGCATCTCCAAGACCTTGGAAAGGTCTATGATGAGCTGAGGTCCTCTCCTGGCATCTCCCAGGCTTTGGAAGGCTCTGAGCTGCATCTCCAGGGCTTTGGAAGGCTCTGTGATGAGCTGAGGTCCTCTCCTGACATCTCCAGGGCTTTGGGAGGGTCTGAGTGTCCTCTCCTGGCATCTCCCAGGCTCTGGAAGGCTCTGAGCTGCATCTCCAACGCCTTGGAAAGGTCTATGATGAGCTGAGGTCCTCTCCTGGCATCTCCAGGGCCTTGGAAGGGTCTGAGCTGAGCTGAGGTCCTCTCCTGACATCTCCAAGGCCTTGGAAGGGTCTGAGCTGCATCTCCAAGACTTTGGAAGGGTCTGTGATGATCTGAGATCCTCTCCTGGCATCTCCAGGGCTTTGCAAGGCTCTGAGTTGAGCTGAGGTCCTCTCCTGGCATCTCCCAGGCCTTGGAAGGGTCTGGGTGTCCTCTCCTGGCATCTCCAGGGCTTTGGAAGGCTCTGAGCTGAGCTGAGGTCCTCTCCTGGCATCTCCCAGGCTTTGGAAGGGTCTGGGTGTCCCCTCCTGGCATCTCCAAGGCCTGGGAAGGCTCTGAGCTGCATCTCCAGGGCCTTGGAAAGGTCTATGATGAGCTGAGGTCCTCTCCTGGCATCTCCCAGGCTTTGGGAGGCTCTGAGCTGAGCTGAGGTCCTCTCCTGGCATCTCCAGGGCTCTGGAAGGGCCTGAGTGTCCTCTCCTGGCATCTCCAGGGCTTTGGAAGGGTCTGGGTGTCCTCTCCTGGCATCTCCAGGGCTTTGGAAGGCTCTGAGCTGCATCTCCAGGGCTTTGGAAGGGTCTGTGGTGATCTGAGGTCCTCTCCTGGCATCTCCAGGGCTTTGGAAGGGTCTGGGTGTCCTCTCCTGGCATCTCCAAGGCCTTGGAAGGGTCTGAGCTGTATCTCCAGGGCTTTGGGAGGGTCACGGTGTCCTCTCCTGACATCTCCAGGGCTTTGGAAGGGTGTGAGCTGAGCTGAGGTCCTCTCCTGGCATCTCCCAGGCTTTGGAAGGGTCTGAGCTGCATCTCCAAGACCTTGGGAGAGTCTATGATGAGCTGAGGTCCTCTCCTGGCATCTCCAGGGCTTTGGTGGGTTCTGAGCTGCATCTCCAGGGCTTTGGGAGGGTCTGTGATGATCTGAGGTACTCTCCTGGCATCTCCAGGGCTTTGGGGGGCTCGGAGCTGCTGGAGGTGCTGGATCCTGCTGCTGGAGCTCCAAGGTCCCGTCCCCCTCCGTGGTGGCCGTCCCAGGCCCCTGGGCCACCGGGCGGAGGTGACAGCTCTCCTGGGAGTGGCTGCTGTGCCCAAATCCAGGAGGCTCCAGGAGATCCCAGATCCCACCACGAGGCTCCTTCCAGCTCCAGGAGATCCCAGATCCCACCAGGAGGTTCCAGGAGATCCCAGATCCCACCAGGAGGTTCCTTCAAGCCCAGAACTTCAGGAGATCCCAGATCCCACCAGGAGGTTCCTTCAAGCCCAGAACTTCAGGAGATCCCAGATCCCTCCAGGAGGTTCCAGGAGATCCCAGATCCCAGCAGGAGGTTCCTTCAAGGCCAGAACTTCAGGAGATCCCAGATCCCACCACGAGGCTCCTTCCAGCTCCAGGAGATCCCAAATCCCACCAGGAGGTTTCTTCAAGGCCAGAACTTCAGGAGATCCAAAATCCCACCAGGAGGCTCCAGGAGATCCCAGATCCCACCAGGAGGTTCCTTCAAGCCCAGAACATCAGGAGTTCCCAGATCCCACCAGGAAGCTACACGAGATCCCAGATCCCACCACAAGGCTCCTTCCAGCTCCAGGAGATCCCAAATCCCACCAGGAGGCTCCTTACAGCCCAGAACTTCAGGAGATCCCAGATCCCACCACAAGGCTCCTTCCAGCTCCAGGAGATCTCAGATGCCACCATGAGGTTCCTTCAAGGCCAGAACTTCAGGAGATCCCAGATCCCACCAGGAGGTTCCAGGAGATCCCAGATCCCAGCACGAGGCTCCTTGGACCCCAAACCGAGCCCACCCTGATTTGGGATCCTCAACTTCCCTCGGGACCAACCCAGTGACAGTGACAGTGACACAGTGACAGTGACAGTGACAGTGACACAGTGACAGTGACAGTGACAGTGACACAGTGACACAGTGACAGTGACACAGTGACAGTGACAGTGACAGTGACACAGTGACAGTGACACAGTGACAGTGACAGTGACACAGTGACACAGTGACAGTGACACAGTGACAGTGACAGTGATGGTGACAGTGACAGTGACAGTGACACAGTGACAGTGACAGTGACAGTGACACAGTGACAGTGACAGTGA
Organism: Calcarius lapponicus; assembly: GCA_039654755.1. Classification (NCBI taxonomy): domain Eukaryota; kingdom Metazoa; phylum Chordata; class Aves; order Passeriformes; family Fringillidae; genus Calcarius; species Calcarius lapponicus. Next base: position 21,308 of record JBBFKN010000229.1, read on the forward strand.
CACAGTGACAGTGACAGTGACAGTGACACAGTGACAGTGACAGTGACAGTGACAGTGACAGTGACAGTGACACAGTGACAGTGACAGTGACAGTGACACAGTGACAGTGACAGTGACAGTGACAGTGACAGTGACACAGTGACACAGTGACAGTGACAGTGACACAGTGACAGTGACACAGTGACAGTGACACAGTGACAGTGACACAGTGACACAGTGACAGTGACAGTGACACAGTGACAGTGACAATGACAGTGACAAAGTGACAGTGACAGTGACACAGTGACAGTGACAATGACAGTGACAAAGTGACAGTGACACAGTGACAGTGACACAGTGACAGTGACAGTGACACAGTGACAGTGACACAGTGACACAGTGACAGTGACAGTGACACAGTGACAGTGACACAGTGACAGTGACAGTGACAGTGACAGTGACACAGTGACACAGTGACACAGTGACAGTGACAGTGACAGTGACACAGTGACAGTGACACAGTGACAGTGACAGTGACACAGTGACAGTGACACAGTGACAGTGACAGTGACAGTGACACAGTGACAGTGACACAGTGACAGTGACAGTGACACAGTGACAGTGACACAGTGACAGTGACACAGTGACACAGTGACAGTGACACAGTGACAGTGACAGTGACACAGTGACAGTGACACAGTGACAGAGACAGTGACAGTGACAGTGACAGTGACACAGTGACAGTGACAGTGACACAGTGACAGTGACACAGTGACAGTGACACAGTGACAGTGACAGTGACAGTGACACAGTGACAGTGACAGTGACAGTGACAGTGACACAGTGACAGTGACACAGTGACAGTGACACAGTGACACAGTGACAGTGACAGTGACAGTGACAGTGACACAGTGACAGTGACACAGTGACAGTGACAGTGACACAGTGACAGAGACAGTGACAGTGACAGTGACAGTGACACAGTGACAGTGACAGTGACACAGTGACAGTGACAGTGACAGTGACACAGTGACAGTGACACAGTGACAGTGACACAGTGACAGTGACAGTGACACAGTGACAGTGACACAGTGACAGTGACACAGTGACACAGTGACACAGTGACAGTGACACAGTGACAGTGACAGTGACACAGTGACAGTGACACAGTGACAGTGACAGTGACAGTGACAGTGACACAGTGACAGTGACACAGTGACACAGTGACAGTGACAGTGACACAGTGACAGTGACACAGTGACAGTGACACAGTGACAGTGACAGTGACAGTGACACAGTGACACAGTGACAGTGACACAGTGACAGTGACACAGTGACAGTGACAGTGACAGTGACACAGTGACACAGTGACAGTGACACAGTGACAGTGACAATGACACAGTGACACAGTGACAGTGACAGTGACACAGTGACAGTGACAGTGACAGTGACACAGTGACACAGTGACAGTGACACAGTGACAGTGACACAGTGACAGTGACACAGTGACAGTGACAGTGACAGAGTGACAGTGACACAGTGACAGTGGCAGTGACAGTGACAGTGACAGTGACACAGTGACAGTGACACAGTGACAGTGACACAGTGACAGTGACAGTGACACAGTGACACAGTGACAGTGACACAGTGACAGTGACAGTGACAGTGACACAGTGACAGTGACACAGTGACAGAGACACAGTGACACAGTGACAGTGACACAGTGACAGTGACACAGTGACAGTGACAGTGACAGTGACACAGTGACAGTGACACAGTGACACAGTGACAGTGACACAGTGACAGTGACACAGTGACACAGTGACACAGTGACACAGTGACAGTGACAGTGACAGTGACAGTGACAGTGACAGTGACACAGTGACACAGTGACACAGTGACACAGTGACAGTGACACAGTGACACAGTGACACAGTGACACAGTGACAGTGACACAGTGACAGTGACAGTGACACAGTGACAGTGACAGTGACAGTGACAGTGACACAGTGACAGTGACAGTGACAGTGACAGTGACACAGTGACAGTGACACAGTGACAGTGACAGTGACACAGTGACACAGTGACAGTGACACAGTGACAGTGACACAGTGACAGTGACAGTGACACAGTGACAGTGACAGTGACAGTGACAGTGACAGTGACACAGTGACAGTGACACAGTGACAGTGACAGTGACACAGTGACAGTGACACAGTGACAGTGACACAGTGACAGTGACAGTGACAGTGACAGTGACAGTGACAGTGACACAGTGACAGTGACAGTGACACAGTGACAGTGACAGTGACAGTGACAGTGACAGTGACACAGTGACACAGTGACAGTGACACAGTGACAGTGACAGTGACAGTGACACAGTGACAGTGACAGTGACAGTGACACAGTGACAGTGACAGTGACACAGTGACAGTGACACAGTGACAGTGACAGTGACAGTGACACAGTGACACAGTGACACAGTGACACAGTGACAGTGACACAGTGACAGTGACACAGTGACAGTGACAGTGACAGTGACAGTGACACAGTGACAGTGACAGTGACACAGTGACAGTGACACAGTGACAGTGACACAGTGACACAGTGACACAGTGACAGTGACAGTGACAGTGACAGTGACACAGTGACAGTGACAGTGACACAGTGACAGTGACACAGTGACAGTGACACAGTGACACAGTGACAGTGACACAGTGACAGTGACACAGTGACACAGTGACACAGTGACAGTGACACAGTGACAGTGACACAGTGACAGTGACAGTGACAGAGTGACAGTGACACAGTGACAGTGACAGTGACAGTGACAGTGACACAGTGACAGTGACAGTGACACAGTGACAGTGACAGTGACAGTGACACAGTGACACAGTGACACAGTGACAGTGACACAGTGACACAGTGACAGTGACACAGTGACAGTGACAGTGACAGTGACACAGTGACAGTGACACAGTGACACAGTGACATTGACAGTGACACAGTGACAGTGACACAGTGACAGTGACACAGTGACAGTGACAGTGACAGTGACACAGTGACACAGTGACAGTGACACAGTGACACAGTGACAGTGACACAGTGACAGTGACAGTGACAGTGACACAGTGACAGTGACAGTGACACAGTGACAGTGACACAGTGACAGTGACAGTGACAGTGACAGTGACAGTGACACAGTGACAGTGACACAGTGACAGTGACAGTGACAGTGACAGTGACAGTGACACAGTGACAATGACACAGTGACAGTGATAGTGACAGTGACACAGTGACAGTGACAGTGACACAGTGACAGTGACACAGTGACAGTGACAGTGACACAGTGACAGTGATAGTGACAGTGACACAGTGACACAGTGACAGTGACACAGTGACAGTGACACAGTGACAGTGACACAGTGACAGTGACAGTGACACAGTGACAGTGACACAGTGACAGTGACACAGTGACAGTGGCAGTGACAGTGACAGTGACAGTGACACAGTGACAGTGACACAGTGACAGTGACACAGTGACACAGTGACACAGTGACAGTGACACAGTGACAGTGACAGTGACAGTGACACAGTGACAGTGACACAGTGACAGAGACACAGTGACACAGTGACAGTGACACAGTGACAGTGACACAGTGACACAGTGACACAGTGACACAGTGACAGTGACAGTGACAGTGACAGTTACACAGTGACAGTGACAGTGACACAGTGACAGTGACAGTGACAGTGACAGTGACAGTGACAGTGACAGTGACACAGTGATAGTGACAGTGACACAGTGACAGTGATAGTGACAGTGACACAGTGACACAGTGACAGTGACACAGTGACAGTGACACAGTGACAGTGACACAGTGACAGTGACAGTGACACAGTGACAGTGACACAGTGACAGTGACACAGTGACAGTGGCAGTGACAGTGACAGTGACAGGGACACAGTGACAGTGACACAGTGACAGTGACACAGTGACAGTGACACAGTGACAGTGACAGTGACACAGTGACAGTGACACAGTGACACAGTGACACAGTGACAGTGACACAGTGACAGTGACAGTGACAGTGACACAGTGACAGTGACACAGTGACAGAGACACAGTGACACAGTGACAGTGACACAGTGACAGTGACACAGTGACACAGTGACACAGTGACACAGTGACAGTGACAGTGACAGTGACAGTTACACAGTGACAGTGACAGTGACACAGTGACAGTGACACAGTGACAGTGACAGTGACAGTGACAGTGACAGTGACAGTGACACAGTGACAGTGACACAGTGACAGTGACACAGTGACAGTGACAGTGACAGTGACAGTGACAGTGACATTGACACAGTGACAGTGACAGTACACAGTGACAGTGACAGTGACACAGTGACAGTGACACAGTGACAGTGACACAGTGACAGTGACAGTGACAGTGACACAGTGACACAGTGACACAGTGACAGTGACAGTGACAGTGACACAGTGACAGTGACACAGTGACAGTGACACAGTGACAGTGACAGTGACACAGTGACAGTGACAGTGACAGTGACACAGTGACAGTGACACAGTGACAGTGACAGTGACACAGTGACAGTGACAGTGACAGTGACACAGTGACACAGTGACACAGTGACAGTGACAGTGACACAGTGACAGTGACACAGTGACAGTGACAGTGACAGTGACACAGTGACACAGTGACACAGTGACAGTGACAGTGACAGTGACACAGTGACAGTGACACAGTGACAGTGACACAGTGACAGTGACAGTGACACAGTGACAGTGACACAGTGACAGTGACACAGTGACAGTGACAGTGACAGTGACAGAGTGACAGTGACACAGTGACAGTGACACAGTGACAGTGACAGTGACACAGTGACAGTGACAGTGACAGTGACAGTGACACAGTGACAGTGACACAGTGACAGTGACAGTGACACAGTGACAGTGACAGTGACAGTGACACAGTGACACAGTGACACAGTGACACAGTGACAGTGACACAGTGACAGTGACACAGTGACAGTGACAGTGACACAGTGACAGTGACACAGTGACAGTGACACAGTGACAGTGACAGTGACACAGTGACACAGTGACAGTGACACAGTGACAGTGACACAGTGACAGTGACACAGTGACAGTGACAGTGACACAGTGACAGTGACAGTGACAGTGACACAGTGACAGTGACACAGTGACACAGTGACAGTGACACAGTGACAGTGACACAGTGACAGTGACACAGTGACAGTGACAGTGACACAGTGACAGTGACAGTGACAGTGACACAGTGACAGTGACACAGTGACACAGTGACAGTGACAGTGACAGTGACACAGTGACAGTGACACAGTGACAGTGACACAGTGACAGTGACAGTGACACAGTGACAGTGACAGTGACAGTGACAGTGACACAGTGACAGTGACACAGTGACACAGTGACAGTGACACAGTGACAGTGACAGTGACACAGTGACAGTGACACAGTGACAGTGACACAGTGACAGTGACAGTGACAGTGACACAGTGACACAGTGACAGTGACAGTGACAGTGACACAGTGACAGTGACACAGTGACAGTGACAGTGACAGTGACACAGTGACACAGTGACAGTGACACAGTGACAGTGACAGTGACACAGTGACAGTGACAGTGACACAGTGACACAGTGACACAGTGACAGTGACAGTGACACAGTGACACAGTGACACAGTGACACAGTGACAGTGACAGTGACACAGTGACAGTGACACAGTGACAGTGACACAGTGGCAGTGACACAGTGACACAGTGACAGTGACAGTGACAGTGACAGTGACAGTGACACAGTGACACAGTGACAGTGACAGTGACAGTGACACAGTGACACAGTGACAGTGACAGTGACACAGTGACAGTGACAGTGACAGTGACACAGTGACAGTGACAGTGACACAGTGACAGTGACAGTGACAGTGACACAGTGACAGTGACACAGTGACAGTGACACAGTGACAGTGACAGTGACACAGTGACAGTGACAGTGACACAGTGACAGTGACACAGTGACACAGTGACAGTGACACAGTGACACAGTGACAGTGACAGTGACACAGTGACAGTGACACAGTGACACAGTGACAGTGACACAGTGACAGTGACACAGTGACAGTGAAAGTGACACAGTGACAGTGACAGTGACACAGTGACAGTGACACAGTGACACAGTGACAGTGACAGTGACACAGTGACAGTGACACAGTGACAGTGACAGTGACACAGTGACACAGTGACAGTGACAGTGACAGTGACAGTGACACAGTGACAGTGACACAGTGACGGTGACACAGTGACACAGTGACAGTGACACAGTGACAGTGACAGTGACAGTGACAGTGACAGTGACACAGTGACAGTGACACAGTGACACAGTGACAGTGACAGTGACAGTGACAGTGACACAGTGACAGTGACACAGTGACAGTGACACAGTGACACAGTGACAGTGACAGTGACAGTGACACAGTGACAGTGACACAGTGACGGTGACACAGTGACACAGTGACAGTGACACAGTGACAGTGACAGTGACAGTGACAGTGACACAGTGACAGTGACACAGTGACAGTGACACAGTGACAGTGACAGTGACAGTGACACAGTGACAGTGACACAGTGACAGTGACAGTGACACAGTGACAGTGACAGTGACAGTGACACAGTGACACAGTGACAGTGACAGTGACAGTGACACAGTGACACAGTGACAGTGACACAGTGACAGTGACACAGTGACAGTGACAGTGACACAGTGACACAGTGACAGTGACAGTGACAGTGACACAGTGACACAGTGACAGTGACAGTGACACAGTGACAGTGACAGTGACAGTGACACAGTGACAGTGACAGTGACAGTGACAGTGACACAGTGACAGTGACAGTGACAGTGACAGTGACAGTGACACAGTGACAGTGACAGTGACAGTGACACAGTGACAGTGACACAGTGACAGTGATAGTGACACAGTGACAGTGACAGTGACACAGTGACAGTGACACAGTGACAGTGACAGTGACAGTGACAGTGACAGTGACACAGTGACAGTGACACAGTGACAGTAACACAGTGACAGTGACAGTGACACAGTGACAGTGACAGTGACACAGTGACAGTGACACAGTGACAGTGACACAGTGACAGTGACAGTGACAGTGACAGTGACAGTGACACAGTGACAGTGACAGTGACACAGTGACAGTGACACAGTGACAGTGACAGTGACAGTGACACAGTGACAGTGACAGTGACAGTGACACAGTGACAGTGACACAGTGACAGTGACAGTGACACAGTGACACAGTGACAGTGACAATGACAGTGACAAAGTGACAGTGACAGTGACACAGTGACAGTGACAATGACAGTGACAAAGTGACAGTGACACAGTGACAGTGACACAGTGACAGTGACACAGTGACACAGTGACACAGTGACAGTGACACAGTGACACAGTGACAGTGACACAGTGACAGTGACAGTGACAGTGACACAGTGACAGTGACACAGTGACACAGTGACATTGACAGTGACACAGTGACAGTGACACAGTGACAGTGACACAGTGACAGTGACAGTGACACAGTGACAGTGACAGTGACACAGTGACACAGTGACAGTGACAGTGACACAGTGACACAGTGACAGTGACACAGTGACACAGTGACAGTGACACAGTGACAGTGACAGTGACAGTGACACAGTGACACAGTGACAGTGACACAGTGACACAGTGACAGTGACACAGTGACAGTGACAGTGACAGTGACACAGTGACAGTGACAGTGACACAGTGACAGTGACACAGTGACAGTGACAGTGACAGTGACAGTGACAGTGACACAGTGACAGTGACACAGTGACAATGACACAGTGACAGTGATAGTGACAGTGACACAGTGACAGTGACAGTGACACAGTGACAGTGACACAGTGACAGTGACAGTGACACAGTGACAGTGATAGTGACAGTGACACAGTGACACAGTGACAGTGACACAGTGACAGTGACACAGTGACAGTGACACAGTGACAGTGACAGTGACACAGTGACAGTGACACAGTGACAGTGACACAGTGACAGTGGCAGTGACAGTGACAGTGACAGTGACACAGTGACAGTGACACAGTGACAGTGACACAGTGACAGTGACAGTGACAGTGACACAGTGACAGTGACAGTGACACAGTGACAGTGACACAGTGACAGTGACAGTGACACAGTGACAGTGACACAGTGACACAGTGACACAGTGACAGTGACACAGTGACAGTGACAGTGACAGTGACACAGTGACAGTGACACAGTGACAGAGACACAGTGACACAGTGACAGTGACACAGTGACAGTGACACAGTGACACAGTGACACAGTGACACAGTGACAGTGACAGTGACAGTGACAGTTACACAGTGACAGTGACAGTGACACAGTGACAGTGACACAGTGACAGTGACAGTGACAGTGACAGTGACAGTGACACAGTGACAGTGATAGTGACAGTGACACAGTGACACAGTGACAGTGACACAGTGACAGTGACACAGTGACAGTGACACAGTGACAGTGACAGTGACACAGTGACAGTGACACAGTGACAGTGACACAGTGACAGTGGCAGTGACAGTGACAGTGACAGTGACACAGTGACAGTGACACAGTGACAGTGACACAGTGACACAGTGACAGTGACAGTGACACAGTGACAGTGACACAGTGACACAGTGACACAGTGACAGTGACACAGTGACAGTGACAGTGACAGTGACACAGTGACACAGTGACAGTGACAGTGACACAGTGACAGTGACAGTGACAGTGACACAGTGACAGTGACAGTGACAGTGACAGTGACACAGTGACAGTGACAGTGACAGTGACAGTGACAGTGACACAGTGACAGTGACAGTGACAGTGACACAGTGACAGTGACACAGTGACAGTGATAGTGACACAGTGACAGTGACAGTGACACAGTGACAGTGACACAGTGACAGTGACAGTGACAGTGACAGTGACAGTGACACAGTGACAGTGACACAGTGACAGTAACACAGTGACAGTGACAGTGACACAGTGACAGTGACAGTGACACAGTGACAGTGACACAGTGACAGTGACAGTGACAGTGACAGTGACAGTGACACAGTGACAGTGACAGTGACACAGTGACAGTGACACAGTGACAGTGACAGTGACAGTGACACAGTGACAGTGACAGTGACAGTGACACAGTGACAGTGACACAGTGACAGTGACAGTGACACAGTGACACAGTGACAGTGACAATGACAGTGACAAAGTGACAGTGACAGTGACACAGTGACAGTGACAATGACAGTGACAAAGTGACAGTGACACAGTGACAGTGACACAGTGACAGTGACACAGTGACACAGTGACACAGTGACAGTGACACAGTGACACAGTGACAGTGACACAGTGACAGTGACAGTGACAGTGACACAGTGACAGTGACACAGTGACACAGTGACATTGACAGTGACACAGTGACAGTGACACAGTGACAGTGACACAGTGACAGTGACAGTGACAGTGACACAGTGACACAGTGACAGTGACACAGTGACACAGTGACAGTGACACAGTGACAGTGACAGTGACAGTGACACAGTGACACAGTGACAGTGACACAGTGACACAGTGACAGTGACACAGTGACAGTGACAGTGACAGTGACACAGTGACAGTGACAGTGACACAGTGACAGTGACACAGTGACAGTGACAGTGACAGTGACAGTGACAGTGACACAGTGACAGTGACACAGTGACAATGACACAGTGACAGTGATAGTGACAGTGACACAGTGACAGTGACAGTGACACAGTGACAGTGACACAGTGACAGTGACAGTGACACAGTGACAGTGATAGTGACAGTGACACAGTGACACAGTGACAGTGACACAGTGACAGTGACACAGTGACAGTGACACAGTGACAGTGACAGTGACACAGTGACAGTGACACAGTGACAGTGACACAGTGACAGTGGCAGTGACAGTGACAGTGACAGTGACACAGTGACAGTGACACAGTGACAGTGACACAGTGACAGTGACAGTGACAGTGACACAGTGACAGTGACAGTGACACAGTGACAGTGACACAGTGACAGTGACAGTGACACAGTGACAGTGACACAGTGACACAGTGACACAGTGACAGTGACACAGTGACAGTGACAGTGACAGTGACACAGTGACAGTGACACAGTGACAGAGACACAGTGACACAGTGACAGTGACACAGTGACAGTGACACAGTGACACAGTGACACAGTGACACAGTGACAGTGACAGTGACAGTGACAGTTACACAGTGACAGTGACAGTGACACAGTGACAGTGACACAGTGACAGTGACAGTGACAGTGACACAGTGACAGTGACAGTGACACAGTGACAGTGACACAGTGACAGTGACACAGTGACAGTGACAGTGACAGTGACAGTGACAGTGACACAGTGACAGTGACAGTACACAGTGACAGTGACAGTGACACAGTGACAGTGACACAGTGACAGTGACACAGTGACAGTGACAGTGACAGTGACACAGTGACACAGTGACACAGTGACAGTGACAGTGACAGTGACACAGTGACAGTGACACAGTGACAGTGACACAGTGACAGTGACAGTGACACAGTGACAGTGACAGTGACAGTGACACAGTGACAGTGACACAGTGACAGTGACAGTGACACAGTGACAGTGACAGTGACAGTGACACAGTGACACAGTGACACAGTGACAGTGACAGTGACACAGTGACAGTGACACAGTGACAGTGACAGTGACAGTGACACAGTGACACAGTGACACAGTGACAGTGACAGTGACAGTGACACAGTGACAGTGACACAGTGACAGTGACACAGTGACAGTGACACAGTGACAGTGACAGTGACACAGTGACAGTGACACAGTGACAGTGACACAGTGACAGTGACAGTGACAGTGACAGAGTGACAGTGACACAGTGACAGTGACACAGTGACAGTGACAGTGACACAGTGACAGTGACAGTGACAGTGACACAGTGACACAGTGACAGTGACACAGTGACAGTGACAGTGACACAGTGACAGTGACAGTGACAGTGACACAGTGACACAGTGACACAGTGACAGTGACACAGTGACAGTGACACAGTGACAGTGACAGTGACACAGTGACAGTGACACAGTGACAGTGACACAGTGACAGTGACAGTGACACAGTGACACAGTGACAGTGACACAGTGACAGTGACACAGTGACAGTGACACAGTGACAGTGACAGTGACACAGTGACAGTGACAGTGACAGTGACACAGTGACAGTGACACAGTGACACAGTGACAGTGACACAGTGACAGTGACACAGTGACAGTGACACAGTGACAGTGACAGTGACACAGTGACAGTGACAGTGACAGTGACACAGTGACAGTGACACAGTGACACAGTGACAGTGACAGTGACAGTGACACAGTGACAGTGACACAGTGACAGTGACACAGTGACAGTGACAGTGACAGTGACAGAGTGACAGTGACACAGTGACAGTGACAGTGACAGTGACAGTGACAGTGACACAGTGACACAGTGACAGTGACACAGTGACAGTGACAGTGACACAGTGACAGTGACACAGTGACAGTGACACAGTGACAGTGACAGTGACAGTGACACAGTGACAGTGACACAGTGACAGTGACAGTGACACAGTGACAGTGACAGTGACACAGTGACACAGTGACACAGTGACAGTGACAGTGACACAGTGACACAGTGACACAGTGACACAGTGACAGTGACAGTGACACAGTGACAGTGACACAGTGACAGTGACACAGTGGCAGTGACACAGTGACACAGTGACAGTGACAGTGACAGTGACAGTGACAGTGACACAGTGACACAGTGACAGTGACAGTGACAGTGACACAGTGACACAGTGACAGTGACAGTGACACAGTGACAGTGACAGTGACAGTGACACAGTGACAGTGACAGTGACACAGTGACAGTGACAGTGACAGTGACACAGTGACAGTGACACAGTGACAGTGACACAGTGACAGTGACAGTGACACAGTGACAGTGACAGTGACACAGTGACAGTGACACAGTGACAGTGACACAGTGACACAGTGACAGTGACAGTGACACAGTGACAGTGACAGTGACAGTGACAGTGACACAGTGACAGTGACACAGTGACAGTGACAGTGACACAGTGACAGTGACACAGTGACAGTGACACAGTGACACAGTGACAGTGACACAGTGACAGTGACACAGTGACACAGTGACAGTGAAAGTGACACAGTGACAGTGACAGTGACACAGTGACAGTGACACAGTGACAGTGACACAGTGACACAGTGACAGTGACACAGTGACAGTGACACAGTGACACAGTGACAGTGACAGTGACACAGTGACAGTGACAGTGACAGTGACAGTGACACAGTGACAGTGACACAGTGACAGTGACAGTGACACAGTGACAGTGACAGTGACAGTGACACAGTGACAGTGACACAGTGACACAGTGACAGTGACACAGTGACAGTGACAGTGACAGTGACACAGTGACACAGTGACAGTGACAGTGACAGTGACAGTGACACAGTGACAGTGACACAGTGACGGTGACACAGTGACACAGTGACAGTGACACAGTGACAGTGACAGTGACAGTGACAGTGACACAGTGACAGTGACAGTGACACAGTGACAGTGACAGTGACAGTGACAGTGACACAGTGACACAGTGACAGTGACAGTGACACAGTGACACAGTGACAGTGACAGTGACAGTGACAGAGTGACAGTGACACAGTGACAGTGACACAGTGACACAGTGACAGTGACAGTGACAGTGACACAGTGACAGTGACACAGTGACGGTGACACAGTGACACAGTGACAGTGACACAGTGACAGTGACAGTGACAGTGACAGTGACACAGTGACAGTGACACAGTGACAGTGACACAGTGACAGTGACAGTGACACAGTGACAGTGACACAGTGACAGTGACAGTGACAGTGACACAGTGACAGTGACACAGTGACAGTGACAGTGACACAGTGACAGTGACAGTGACAGTGACACAGTGACACAGTGACAGTGACAGTGACAGTGACACAGTGACACAGTGACAGTGACACAGTGACAGTGACACAGTGACAGTGACAGTGACACAGTGACACAGTGACAGTGACAGTGACAGTGACACAGTGACACAGTGACAGTGACAGTGACACAGTGACAGTGACAGTGACAGTGACACAGTGACAGTGACACAGTGACAGTGACAGTGACAGTGACAGTGACACAGTGACAGTGACACAGTGACAGTGACAGTGACAGTGACAGTGACACAGTGACAGTGACAGTGACAGTGACAGTGACAGTGACACAGTGACAGTGACAGTGACAGTGACACAGTGACAGTGACACAGTGACAGTGATAGTGACACAGTGACAGTGACAGTGACACAGTGACAGTGACACAGTGACAGTGACAGTGACAGTGACAGTGACACAGTGACAGTGACAGTGACAGTGACAGTGACACAGTGACAGTGACACAGTGACAGTGACACAGTGACAGTGACAGTGACACAGTGACAGTGACAGTGACACAGTGACAGTGACACAGTGACAGTGACAGTGACAGTGACAGTGACAGTGACACAGTGACAGTGACAGTGACACAGTGACAGTGACACAGTGACAGTGACAGTGACAGTGACACAGTGACACAGTGACAGTGACAGTGACAGTGACACAGTGACAGTGACACAGTGACAGTGACAGTGACACAGTGACAGTGACAGTGACACAGTGACAGTGACACAGTGACAGTGACAGTGACAGTGACACAGTGACAGTGACAGTGACACAGTGACAGTGACAGTGACAGTGACACAGTGACAGTGACAGTGACAGTGACAGTGACACAGTGACAGTGACACAGTGACAGTGACAGTGACACAGTGACAGTGACACAGTGACAGTGACAGTGACAGTGACACAGTGACAGTGACAGTGACACAGTGACAGTGACACAGTGACAGTGACACAGTGACAGTGACACAGTGACAGTGACAGTGACACAGTGACAGTGACACAGTGACAGTGACAGTGACAGTGACAGTGACAGTGACACAGTGACACAGTGACAGTGACAGTGACAGTGACAGTGACACAGTGACAGTGACACAGTGACAGTGACACAGTGACAGTGACAGTGACAGTGACACAGTGACAGTGACAGTGACACAGTGACAGTGACACAGTGACAGTGACACAGTGACAGTGACACAGTGACACAGTGACAGTGACAGTGACAGTGACAGTGACAGTGACACACTGACACAGTGACAGTGACAATGACACAGTGACAGTGACACAGTGACAGTGATAGTGACAGTGACAGTGACAGTGACACAGTGACAGTGACAGTGACACAGTGACAGTGACACAGTGACAGTGACACAGTGACAGTGATAGTGACACAGTGACAGTGACACAGTGACAGTGACACAGTGACAGTGACACAGTGACAGTGATAGTGACACAGTGACAGTGACAGTGACACAGTGACAGTGACACAGTGACAGTGACACAGTGACACAGTGACAGTGACACAGTGACAGTGACACAGTGACACAGTGACACAGTGACAGTGACAGTGACAGTGACAGTGACAGTGACACAGTGACAGTGACAGTGACACAGTGACAGTGACACAGTGACAGTGACAGTGACACAGTGACAGTGACACAGTGACAGTGACACAGTGACACAGTGACACAGTGACAGTGACAGTGACAGTGACAGTGACAGTGACACAGTGACAGTGACAGTGACACAGTGACAGTGACACAGTGACAGTGACACAGTGACAGTGATAGTGACACAGTGACAGTGACACAGTGACAGTGACACAGTGACAGTGACACAGTGACAGTGATAGTGACACAGTGACAGTGACAGTGACACAGTGACAGTGACACAGTGACAGTGACACAGTGACACAGTGACAGTGACAGTGACACAGTGACAGTGACAGTGACACAGTGACAGTGACACAGTGACAGTGACAGTGACAGTGACACAGTGACAGTGACACAGTGACAGTGACACAGTGACACAGTGACACAGTGACAGGGACACAGTGACAGTGACAGTGACACAGTGACAGTGACAGTGACACAGTGACACAGTGACAGTGACACAGTGACAGTGACAGTGACAGTGACACAGTGACAGTGACAGTGACAGTGACACAGTGACAGTGACAGTGACACAGTGACAGTGACACAGTGACACAGTGACAGTGACACAGTGACAGTGACACAGTGACAGTGACAGTGACAGTGACACAGTGACAGTGACAGTGACAGTGACAGTGACACAGTGACACAGTGACAGTGACACAGTGACAGTGACACAGTGACAGTGACAGTGACACAGTGACAGTGACACAGTGACAGTGACACAGTGACACAGTGACAGTGACAGTGACAGTGGCACAGTGACAGTGACACAGTGACACAGTGACAGTGACACAGTGACACAGTGACAGTGACAGTGACAGTGACACAGTGACAGTGACAGTGACACAGTGACAGTGACACAGTGACACAGTGACAGTGACACAGTGACAGTGACACAGTGACAGTGACAGTGACACAGTGACAGTGACAGTGACAGTGACAGTGACACAGTGACAATGACACAGTGACAGTGACAGTGACACAGTGACAGTGACACAGTGACAGTGACACAGTGACACAGTGACAGTGACACAGTGACAGTGACACAGTGACAGTGACACAGTGACAGTGACAGTGACACAGTGACAGTGACACAGTGACAGTGACATGCCCCCTGGGCGTAAGGACAGGTGACCCTGGTGTCACTCAGGATGTCCCCAGCCCCCCAGGATGTCCCCAGGTGTCCCCGGTGTCACTGACGAGCAGGTCGAGGCGGGTGGCAGTGCGGCAGGTGCTCGCAGTCCCCCAGGTGTCACTCAGGATGTCCCCAGGTGTCCCTGGTGTCACTCAGGATGTCCCCAGCCCCCCAGCACGGTGACAGGGGGTGACAGGGGTGACAGGGGTGTCACTCACGAGCAGGTCAAGGCGGTGTCAGCAGGCGCTCGCAGTCCCCCCGTGTCACTCAGGATGTCCCCAGCCCCCCCAGGTGACCCTGAGGATGTCCCCAGCCCCCCAGCACCGTGACAGGGTGACAGGGGGTGACAGGGGTGTAACAGGGGGGTGACAGGGGGTGACAGGGGTGACAGGGGTGTCACTGATGAGCAGGTCGAGGCGGGTGGCGGTGTGGCAGGCGCTCGCAGTGCGCGCAGTTCCCCCCTGTCTCTCAGGATGTCCCCAGGTGACCCTGGTGTCCCTGAGGATGTCCCCAGCCCCCCCAGGTGACCCTGAGGATGTCCCCAGCCCCCCAGCACGGTGACAGAGTGACCGGGGGTGACAGGGGTGGCAGGGGTGTCACTGACGAGCAGGTCGAGGCGGGGTGGCGGTGCGGCAGGCGCTCGCAGTGCGCGCAGTCCCCCCGTGTCCCTCAGGATGTCCCCAGACCCCAGATCCCCTGAGCAGGGTGCCAGGTGACCCTGGTGTCACTCAGGACGTCCCCAGCCCCCCGGGCTGGTGACAGGGTGACAGGGGGTGACAGGGGTGTCACTCACGAGCAGGTCGAGGTGGTGGCGGTGCAGCAGGTGCTCGCAGGGCACGCAGTCCCCGTGGTGTCACTCAGGATGTCCCCAGCCCCCCCAGGTGACACTGGTGTCACTCAGGATGTCCCCAGGTGACCCTGGTGTCACTCAGGATGTCCCCAGCCCCCCCAGGATGTCCCCAGGTGTCCCCGGTGTCACTGACGAGCAGGTCGAGGGCGGTGGCGGTGCGGCAGGCGCTCGCAGTGCGCGCAGTCTCCCTGTGTCACTCAGGATGTCCCCAGGTGACACTGGTGTCACTCAGGATGTCCCCAGCCCCCCCCAGGTGACCCTGAGGATGTCCCCAGCCCCCCAGGGTGGTGACAAGGGGACACGAGTGTCACTCACGAGCAGGTCGAGGCGGGTGGCGGTGCGGCAGGCGCTCGCAGTGCGCGCAGTCCCCCCGTGACACTCAGGATGTCCCCAGCCCCCCCCCAGATGACACTCAGGGTGTCCCCCAGCACAGTGACAGGGTGACAGGGGGGTGATAGGGGGTGACAAGGGGACACGAGTGTCACTCACGAGCAGGTCGAGGCGGGGTGGCGGTGCGGCAGGCGCTCGCAGTGCGCGCAGTCCCCCCGGCAGTCGCCGCGCGCGCGGGCGCAGAGCCAGAGCAGCAGCAGCAGCAGGTCCCAGAGCACGGCCCGCATGGTGACAGCAGCGCCTGCAGGACATGGGGACACCAAAATGTCACAAAATAACCCAGAAATCCCCAAAATCCCAGAGCATGGCCCGCATGGTGACAGCGGCGCCTGAGGGGACACACGGGGACATCAGGACACAGAAACATCACAAAGAGACCCAGAAAATCCCAAAAATCCTGGGAAATCCCCAAAAATCCCAGAGCACGGCCGGCATGGTGACAGCAGCGCCTGAGGGGACATCAGGACACCAAAATGTCACAGAGAGATCCCAGAAATCCCAAAAAATCCTGGGAAATCCCCAAAAATCCCAGAGCACGGCCCGCATGGTGACAGTGGCGCCTGAGGGGACATCAGGACACCAAAATGTCACAAAGAGATCCCAAAAAAATCCCAGGAAATTACAAAAATCCCAGAGCACAGCCCGCATGGTGACAGCAGCGCCTGGGGGGACACACGGGGACATCAGGACACAGAAACATCACAAAATATCCCAGAAATCCCAAAAATCCCAGAGCACGGCCCGCATGGTGACAGCAGCGCCTGGGGGGACACGGGGACACCAAAATGTCACAAAGAAATCCCAAAAATCCTGGGAAATCCCAAAAAATCCCAGAGCACGGCCCGCATGGTGACAGCAGCGCCTGGGGGGACATCAGGACACAGGAACATCACAAAATAACCCAGAAATCCCAAAAAAATCCCAGGAAATTACAAAAATCCCAGAGCACGGCCCGCATGGTGACAGCAGCGCCTGCAGGACACGGGGACACCAAAATGTCACAAAGAGACCCAGAAAATCCCAAAAATCCTGGGAAATCCCCAAAAATCCCAGAGCACGGCCCGCATGGTGACAGCAGCGCCTGGGGGGACACACAGGGACATCAGGACACTGAAAATAATAAAATATCACAAAGAGACCCAAAAAATCCCAGGAATTTACAAAATTCCCAGAGCACGGCCTGCATGGTGGCACTGTCATATCTGAGGGGACACACAGGGACATCAGGACACAGGAACATCACAAAGAGACCCAGAAATCCCAAAAATCCTGGGAAATCCCCAAAAATCCCAGAGCACGGCCCGCATGGTGACAGCAGCGCCTGAGGGGACATGGGGACACCAAAATGTCACAAAGAGATCCCAGAAATCCTGTGAAATCCCCAAAAATCCCCGCATGGTGACAGCAGCGCCTGGGGGGACACACGGGGACAGCAGGACACAGAAAATCATAAAATATCACAAAGAGACCCAAAAAATCCTGGGAAATTAGAAAAATCCCAGAGCACGGCCCTCATGGTGACACTGTCGTGCCTTGAGGGGACACACGGGGACATCAGGACAGCAGGACATCAAAACATCACAAAGAGATCCCAGAAAATCCCAAAAATCCTGGGAAATCCCAAAAATCCCAGAGCACAGCCCGCATGGTGACAGCAGCGCCTGAGGGGACACACGGGGACATCAGGACACTGAAAATCATAAAATATCACAAAGAGACCCAAAAAATCCTGGGAATTTAGAAAAATCCCAGAGCACGGCCCGCATGGTGACAGCGGCGCCTGCAGGACATGGGGACACCAAAACGTCACAAAGAGACCCAAGAAATCCCAAAAATCCTGGGAAATCCCCCAAAATCCCAGAGCACGGCCCGCATGGTGACAGCAGCGCCTGAGGGGACACACGGGGACACCAAAACGTCACAGAGAGACCCCAGAAATCCCAAAAAAATCCCAGGAAATTACAAAAATCCCAGAGCACAGCCCACATGGTGACAGCAGTGCCTGAGGGGACAGCAGGACACAGGAACATCACAAAGAGATCCCAGAGATCCCAAAAATCCCAGGAAATCCCCAAAAATCCCAGAGCACGGCCTGCATGGTGACAGCAGCGCCTGCAGGACATGGGGACACCAAAACGTCACAAAGAGATCCCAGAAATTCCAAAAAATCCTGTGAAATCCCAAAAAATCCCAGAGCACGGCCTGCAGCGCCTGCAGGACACGGGGACACCAAAATGTCACAAAATAACCCAGCAATCCCCCAAAAATCCTGTGAAATTTGAAAATTCCCAGAGCACAGCCCGCATGGTGACAGCAGCGCCTGAGGGGACACACGGGGACATCAGGACACTGAAAATCATAAAATATCACAAAGAGACCCAAAAAATCCTGGGAATTTACAAAATTCCCAGAGCACGGCCCTCATGGTGACAGCAGCGCCTGAGGGGACACACAGGGACATCAGGACAGCAGGACACAGGAACATCACAAAATAATCCAGAAATCCCAAAAAATCCTGGGAAATTACAAAAATCCCAGAGCACGGCCCGCATGGTGACAGCAGTGCCTGGGGGGACATGGGGACACCAAAACATCACAAAGAGACCCAAGAAATCCCAAAAATCCTGTGAAATCCCCCAAAATCCCAGAGCATGGACCACATGGTGACAGCAGCGCCTGGGGGGACACATGGGGACACCAAAATGTCACAAAGAGATCCCAGAAATCCCAAAAAAATCCCAGGAATTTACAAAAATCCCAGAGCACGGCCCGCATGGTGACAGCGGCGCCTGAGGGGACACACGGGGACATCAAAACGTCACAAAATAACCCAGAAATCCCAAAAGTCCCAGAGCACGGCCCGCATGGTGACAGCAGCGCCTGAGGGGACACACGGGGACAGCAGGACACCAGGACACAGGAACATCACAAAGAGATCCCAGAAATCCCAAAAATCCTGTGAAATCCCCAAAATTCCCGGAGCACGGCCCGCATGGTGACAGCAGCACCTGAGGGGACACACGGGGACAGCAGGACACAGGAACATCACAAAATAACCCAGAAATCCCAAAAAAATCCCAGGAAATTACAAAAATCCCAGAGCACGGCCCGCATGGTGACAGCAGCGCCTGGGGGGACACAGGGACACCAAAACGTCACAAAGAAATCCCAAAAATCCTGGGAAATCCCCAAAAATCCCAGAGCACGGCCCGCATGGTGACAGCAGCGCCTGAGGGGACACGGGGACACCAAAACGTCACAGAGAGATCCCAGAAATCCCAAAAAATCCTGGGAAATCCCAAAAAATCCCAGAGCACGGCCCGCATGGTGACAGCAGGCCTGCAGGACATGGGGACACCAAAACGTCACAAAGAGACCCAGAAAATCCAAAAAATCCTGTGAAATCCCAAAAATCCCAGAGCACGGCCCGCATGGTGACAGCAGCGCCTGGGGGGACACACGGGGACATCAAAATGTCACAAAATAACCCAGAAATCCCAAAAAATCCTGTGAAATCCCAAAAAATCCCAGAGCACGGCCCGCATGGTGACAGCAGCACCTGCAGGACATGGGGACACCAAAATGTCACAGAGAAATCCCAGAAATCCCAAAAATCCTGGGAAATTAGAAAAATCCCAGAGCACGGCCCGCATGGTGACAGCAGCACCTGAGGGGACACACGGGGACATCAGGACACAGGAACATCACAAAATAACCCAGAAATCCCAAAAAAATCCCAGGAAATTACAAACAACCCAGAGCACGGCCCGCATGGTGACAGCAGCGCCTGAGGGGACACAGGGACACAAAAACATCACAAAATAACCCAGAAATCCCAAAAATCCCAGAGCACGGCCCACATGGTGACAGCAGCGCCTGGGGGGACATCGGGACACCAAAATGTCACAGAGAAATCCCAGAAATCCCAAAAATCCCAGAGCACGGCCTGCATGGTGACAGCAGCGCCTGGGGGGACACACGGACACCAAAATGTCACAAAATAACCCAGAAATCCCCAAAATCCCAGAGCACGGCCTGCATGGTGACAGCAGCGCCTGCAGGACATGGGGACACCAAAACATCACAAAGAGATCCCAAAAATCCTGGGAAATCCCCAAAAATCCCAGAGCACGGCCCTCATGGTGACAGCGGTGCCTGAGGGGACACACGGGGACATCAGGACACCAGGACACAGAAAAAACACAAAGAGACCCAGAAAATCCCAAAAAATTCACAGGAAATTAGAAAAATCCCAGAGCACGGCCCGCATGGTGACAGCAGCGCCTGGGGGGACACACGGGGACACCAAAACGTCACAAAGAGACCCAGAAAATCCCAAAAATCCTGGAAAATCCCGAAAAATCCCAGAGCACGGCCTGCAGCGCCTGCAGGACATGGGGACACCAAAATGTCACAAAATAACCCAGCAATCCCCCAAAAATCCTGTGAAATTTGAAAATTCCCAGAGCACGGCCCGCATGGTGACAGCAGCGCCTGAGGGGACACACGGGGACATCAGGACACTGAAAATCATAAAATATCACAAAGAGACCCAAAAAATCCTGGGAATTTACAAAATTCCCAGAGCACGGCCCTCATGGTGACAGCAGCGCCTGAGGGGACACACGGGGACATCAGGACACACAAAATAACCCAGAAATCCCAAAAAAATCCCAGAAAATTACAAAATTCCCAGAGCACGGCCCTCATGGTGGCACCGTCGCGCCTTGAGGGGACACACGGGGACAGCAGGACACAGAAAATCCGAAAGAACCCAGGAAACCCCCCAAAAATTCCACAGAATCCCCCAAAAAAAAGCCCAGAAATATCCCCCCAAAAATCCGTGAAATCGCAAAAATAAAAATCCTGTGAGGTCCCAAGAAACCACAAAAAAAAGTCCCAGGGAATCCCCAAAAAAATCCCTCAAAATCCCCCCCAAAAATGTCAAAACCCTGTGAAATCCCAAAAAAACCTCACCAAATCCCAAAAAGCCCCACCAATCCCAAAAATATCCAGCAAAATCTCCAAAAATCCAGTGAAATCCCACAAAATAAAAAAAAAAATCCCCCCAAATAAGAAAGATCCCCAAAAATCCGTCAAAATCCCAAAAAGTCCTGCAAAATCCCAAAAATGCCAAAAAATCCCACAAAGTCCTGCAAAATTTCACAAAATTAAGAAAAAAATCCCATGGAATCCCAAAAAAATCCCACAGAACCCCCCAAAATCCCCAAAAATCCCACAAATCCACTCGAGATCCCCAAAAAATCCCACAAAACCCCCAAAAAATCCCCCCCAAAATCTCATGGAATCAAAAACAAATCCTGAGAAATCCCAAAACCCCCACAAAATCCCAAAAAATGCAGCAAAACCCCACAAAATCCTGGCCAAACCTGACACATCCCAGGAAATTCCCAAAAAATCCCACAAAATCCTATAAAAAATTAAATCAATTAAATAAAAGAATCCCATTAAATCCCCCCAAAATCCTGCAAAATCCCCCCAAAAATCCCACAAAATTCCTCAAAATCCAAAAAAAATCCCACAAAATCCCGTGGAATCCAATAAATCCCACAAAATCCTGACAAACCCCACGAAACTCAGCAAAATCCCACAAAATCTGCAAAACCCTACAAAATGCTGTAAAACACCACAAAACCCTGTGAGATCCTGCAAAATCCCTCAAAATCCAATAAATCCCACAAAATCCTGCAAAATCCCACAAAAACCCTGCAAAACCTCACAAAACCCTGGGAAATCCCTCAAAATCCCACAAACCCCTGTGAAATCCCACAAAATCCTCACAAAACTCCATCAAATCCCACAAAATCCTGTAAAATCCCCACAAATCCCACAAACCCCCCACCAAATCCCACAAAATCCACACAAATCCCATAAAACCCCCACCAAATCCCACAAAATTCTGTGAAATCCCACAAAATCCCCACCAAATCCTACAAAACTCCACCAAATCCCACAAAATCCCCACAAATCCCACCAAACCCTGGGAAATCCCACAAAACTCCACCAAATCCACAAAATCCCCACCAAATCCCACAAAACCCCCACAAAAATCACAAAATCCCCGCTAAATCCCCACAAATCCCACAAAATCCCCACCAAATCCTACAAAACTCCACAAAATCCCACAAAATCCCCACAAATCCCACAAAACCCTCACAAAACTCCACCAAATCCACAAAATCCCCACCAAATCCCACAAAATCCTGTGAAATCCCACAAAATCCCCACCAAATCCTACAAAACTCCACCAAATCCCAAAAAGTCCTGTGAAATCCCAAAAAATCCTCATAAATCCCGCTAAACTCCACAAAACCCCACAAAATCCCCACAAATCCCACAAAATCCCACAAATCCCCCACAAAACCCCCACAAAACCCCCACAAAACCCCCACAAAATCCCACAAAACCCCGTGAAATTCCACAAAATCCCCACAAAATCCCAAAAAATCCTGTGAAATCCCAAAAAATCCTCACAAATCCCACTAAACTCCACAAAATCCCCACAAAACCCTGTGAAATCCCACAAAACCCCCACAAATCCCACAAAACCCTGGAAATCCCCACAAAACCCTGGGAAATCCCACAAACCCCCCACGAAATCCAACAAAACCCCCACAAATCCCACAAAAATCCCCACAAATCCCACAAAATCCCCACAAAATCCCACAAAACCCCCACAAAATCCCTGTGAAATCCCACAAAATCCCCACAAATCCCACAAAACCCGCACAAATCCCACAAAACCCCGTGAAATCCCACAAAATCCCCACAAAACCCCCCACAAATCCCACAAAACCCCCACAAACCCTGAACACTCCGCAGGGAGAGGAGCCGACCCCAAAAGGCTCCGGGATGTCCCGAGTCAAACCCCACAAAACCTGGGAAATCCCACTGAATCCAAAAAGAACCCCACGAAACACCACAAACCCACAAAACCCCACCAAAAAAAAAAAAAAAAAAAACCCACGCAAAAAAAACCTGCAAAACCCCACAAAATCCCAAAACCCCACAAAAACCCCACAAAACCCCGGGAAATCCCACAAAATCCCCACAGAATCCCCACAAAACTGCCACTAAACCCATTAAATCCCTGCAAAACCCCACCAAACCCTGTGAAATCCCAAAACCCTGTGAAACCCCCCCAAAAAACCCCAAAAATCCCCCACAAACCGGGGAGAGGAGTCGATCCCGGGCCAGCTCCGGGCGGTCCCGGTCCCGTTCCCGGCTGTCCCGGGGCCTTTCCCCGGTGCCTTTCCCGGCTGTCCCGGTCCCTGTCCGGGTCTCTTTCCTGGTTTGTCCCGGTCCCGGTCCCGGTCCCTTTCCTGGTTTGTCCCGGTCCCTGTCCGGGTCCCTTTGCTGGTTTGTCCCGGTCCCTGTCCCGGTCCCTTTCCCAGCTGTCCCCCGTCCCTTACCGGGCTGTCCCTGTCCCGGCTGTCCCTGTCCCTTTCCCAGTTTGTCCGGGTCCCTGTCCCGGCTGTCCCGGTCCCTTTGCTGGTTTGTCCCGGTCCCTGTCCCAGTCCCTGTCTCGGTCCCTTTCCTGGTTTGTCCCGGTCCCTTTCCTCGTTTGTCCCTGTCCCTGTCCCGGTCCCTGTCCCGGTCCCTGTCCCAGCTGTCCGGGTCTCTGTCCCTTTCCCGGTCCCTGTCCCGGTCCTTTTCCCAGCTGTCCCCGTCCCTTTCCCAGCTGTCCCTGTCCCGGCTGTCCCGGTCCCTGTCCCGGTTTGTCCCGGTCCCTGTCCCGGCTGTCCCGGTCCCTTTCCTGGTTTGTCCCGGTCCCTTTCCCGGTTTGTCCCGGTCCCTGTCCGGGTCCCTGTCCCGGCTGTCCCGGTCCCTTTCCCGGTTTGTCCCGGTTCCTTTCCCGGCTGTCCCGGTCCCTGTCCGGGTCCCTGTCCCGGTCCCTTTCCCGGCTGTCCCGGTCCCTGTCCGGGTCCCTGTCCCGGCTGTCCGGGTCCCTTTCCCGGTCCCTGTCCCGGTCCCTGTCCCGGCTGTCCCGGTCCCTTTCCCGGTCCCTGTCCCGGTCCCTTTCCCGGTCCCTGTCCCGGTCCCTGTCCCGGCTGTCCCGGTCCCTTTCCTGGTTTGTCCCGGTCCCTGTCCTGGTCCCTGTCCGGGTCCCTTTCCCGGTTTGTCTCGGTCCCTTTCCTGGTTTGTCCCGGTCCCTGTCCCGGCTGTCCCGGTCCCTGTCCCGGCTGTCTCGGTCCCTTTCCTGGTTTGTCCCGGTCCCTGTCCCGGCTGTCCCGGTCCCTGTCCGGGTCCCTGTCCCGGTCCCTTTCCTGGTTTGTCCCGGTCCCTGTCCCGGCTGTCCCGGTCCCTGTCCCGGTCCCTGTCCCGGTCCCTTTCCTGGTTTGTCCCGGTCCCTGTCCCGGTCCCGGCTGTCCCGGTCCCTGTCCGGGTCCCTGTCCCGGCTGTCCCAGTCCCTGTCCCGGTCCCTGTCCCGGTCCCTGTCCCGGCTGTCCCGGTCCCGTTCCCGGGCTGTCCCGGGGTTATTGCAGCCGGGCCTGGCAGCGCGTTCCCAGCTGTTCCCACACGGGGACAATTCCCAGTCCCTGCTCCGGGACGGCTCTGGGGACGTGCCAGCCCTGCCACTGTCCCTGTCCCTGCCACTGTCCCTGTCCCTGCCACTGCCACTGTCCCTGCCACTGTCCCTGTCCCTGCCACTGTCCCTGTCATTGTCCCTGGCACTGTCCCTGCCACTGTCCCTGCCACTGTCCCTGTCCCTGCCACTGTCCCTGCCACTGTCCCTGTCCCTGGCACTGTCCCTGTCCCTGGCACTGTCCCTGCCACTGTCACTGTCCCTGCCACTGTCACTGCCACTGTCCCTGTCCCTGCCACTGTCCCTGCCACTGTCCCTGCCACTGTCCCTGCCCCTGTCACTGTCCCTGCCACTGTCCCTGCCACTGTCCCTGCCCCTGTCACTGTCCCTGCCACTGTCCCTGGCACTGTCCCTGTCCCTGTCCCTGCCACTGTCCCTGTCCCTGCCACTGTCCCTGTCCCTGCCACTGTCCCTGTCCCTGGCACTGCCACTGTCCCTGTCCCTGGCACTGTCCCTGTCCCGGGAGGGTCCAGCAGGGATTGCTGGAACGGGAGCACGAGGCCCACAGAATTCCCACAGAATTCCCACAGGATTCCCACAGAATTCCCACAGAATTCCCACAAAATTCCCACAAAATTCCCACAAAATTCCCACAAAATTCCCACAAAATTCCCACAAAATTCCCACAAAATTCCCACAAAATTCCCACAAAATGTCCCAGCTGGCCTGGCCAACAGGTTTAGGGGACAATCCAGGGACAGGACAGAGGTGACAGGATGGGGATATGACACCGGGGGTAGGGGACAATCCAGGGACAGGACAGAGGTGACAGGATGGGGATGTGGCACCGGGTTTAGGGGACAATTCAGGGACAGGACAGAGGTGACAGGATGGGGATGTGACACCGGGGGTAGGGGACAGTGAGGGGACCAGGCAGAGGTGACAGAGAGGGACAGCAGAGGGAGATGTGGCACCAGGGAAGGGGACAGTGAGGGGACAAGAGAGAGGTGACAGGATGGGGATGTGGCACCAGGGAAGGGGACAATCAGGGGACAAGAGAGAGGGGACAGAGATGGGGATGTGGCACCGGCTTTAGGGGACAATGAGGGGACCAGACAGAGGGGACAGAGAGGGACAGCAGAGGGAGATGTGGCACCAGGGAAGGGGACAAGGAGGGGACAAGAGAGAGGGGACAGAGATGGGGATGTGGCACCAGATTTAGGGGATAATGAGGGGACCAGGCAGAGGTGACAGAGGTCACAGAGGTGACAGGATGGGGATGTGGCACTGGGTTTAGGGGACAATGAGGGGACAAGAGAGAGGGGACAGGATGGGGATGTGGCACCAGATTTAGGGGACAATTCAGGGATCAGACAGAGGTGACAGAGAGGGACAGCAGAGGGAGATGTGGCACCAGGGAAGGGGACAATCCGGGGACAAGAGAGAGGGGACAGGATGGGGATGTGGCACCGGGTTTAGGGGACAATGAGGGGACCAGACAGAGGTGACAGAGATGGGAATGTGGCACCGGGTTTAGGGGACAATTCAGGGATCAGACAGGTGACAGAGAGGTGACAGAGATGGGAATGTGGCACCAGATTTAGGGGACAATGAGGGGGCCAGACAGAGGTGACAGAGGTGACAGGATGGGGATGTGGCACCGGGTTTAAGGGACAATTCAGGCACCAGATAGAGGGGACAGGATGGGGACATGGCACCGGATTTAGGGGACAATTCAGGGACCAGACAGAGGTGACAGAGAGGGACAGCAGAGGGAGATGTGGCACCAGGGAAGGGGACAATCAGGGGACCAGAGAGAGGTGACAGAGGACAGAGATGGGGATGTGGCACCAGGTTAAAGGGACCATGAGGGGACCAGAGAGAGGTGACAGAGAAGGACAGAGATGGGGACGTGGCACCAGGTTAAAGGGACCATGAGGGGACCAGAGAGAGGTGACAGAGAGGTGACAGGATGGGGATGTGGCACCAGGGAAGGGGACGATGAGGGGACCAGAGAGGTGACAAGAGATGGGGATGTGACACCGGGTGTAGGGGACAGTTCACGGTCGAGGCAGAAGTGACAGGATGGAGACGTGGCACCAGGGGAGGGGACAGCCCAGGGACCAGACAGAGGTGACAGAAAAGGACAGGACGGGGATGTGGCACCACGGGAGGGGACAGTTCAGGGACCAGAGAGAGGTGACAGAGAGGGACAGACTGGAGATGTGGCACCGGGGAAGGGGACAATTCAGGGACCAGGCAGAGGTGACAGAAAAGGACAGGATGGGGATGTGGCACCAGGGAAGGGGACAATTCAGGGACCAGGCAGAGGTGACAGAAAAGGACAGGATGGGGATGTGGCACCAGGGGAGGGGACAATTCAGGGGCCACACAGAGGGGACAGGATGGGGATGCGGCAGCAGAGGAGGGGACAATCAGGGGACCAGAGAGAGGTGACACAGATGAGGATGTGGCACCAGAGGACGGGACAATGAGGGGACCAGAGAGAGGTGACAGAGGGGACAGAGATGGGGATGTGGCACAGGGGGAGGGACAATGAGGGGACCAGAGAGAGGGGACAGGGACAGGATGGGGATGTGGCACCAGGGTCAGGAGGCAATTCAAGGTCCAGGCAGAGGGGACAGAGAGGTGACAGAGAGGTGACAGAGATGGGGATGTGGCACCGGGTTTAGGGGACAATTCAGGGACCAAGCAGAGGTGACAGAGAGGGACAGCAGAGGGAGATGTGGCACCAGGGGAGGGGACAATGAGGGAACCAGAGAGAGGTGACAGAGGGGACAGAGATGGGGACATGGCACCGGGTTTAGGGGACAATGAGGGGACCAGAGAGAGGTGAGAGGGACAGACAGGGACAGACAGGGACAGGATGTGGCACCAGGGGAGGTGACAGAGATGGGCACGTGGTGCCAGGGGAGGGGATGGTGAGGGGCCCAGGCAGAGGTGACAGGGAGGGACAGAGATGGGGATGTGGCACCGGTTTAGGGGACAATTCAGGGACCAGGCAGAGGGGACAGACAGGGACAGAGATGGGGATGTGGCACCAGTTCAGGGGACAAGGAGGGGACCACAGAGAAGTGACAGAGATGGGGATGTGGCACTGGGTGTAGGGGACAATTCAGGGACCAGGCAGAGGGGACAGGGAGGGACAACAGAGGGAGATGTGGCACCGGGTTTAGGGGACAATGAGGGAACCGGAGGGAGGGGACAGAAGGGACAGAAAGGGGGATGTGGCACCAGGGGAGGGGACAATTCAGGGACCAGAGGGAGGTGACAGAGATGGGGATGTGGCACTGAGTTTAGGGGACAAGGAGGGGACCAGAGGGAGGGGACAGGAAGGGACAGACAGGGACAAGAAAGGAAGATGTGACACCGGGTTTAGGGACAATTCAGGGACCAGGCAGGGGGGACAGACAGGGACAGAGATGGGGATGTGACACTGGGTGTAGGGGACAATTCAGGGACCAGAGAGAGGGGACAGAGATGGGGATGTGGCACCAGGGGAGGGCACAATTAAAGGACCAGACAGAGGTGACAGAGAGGACAGAGATGAGGATGTGGCACCAGCTTTAGAGGACCATTCATGGTCCAGGCAGAGGTGACAGAATGGGGATGTGACACCGGGTGTAGGGGACAATTCAGGGACCAGGCAGAGGGGACAGGGAGGGACAACAGAGGGAGATGTGGCACCGGGTTTAGGGGACAATGAGGGAACCAGAGAGAGGGGACAGAAGGGACAGAAAGGGGGATGTGGCACTGAGTTTAGGGGACAATTCGGGGACCAGAGGGAGGTGACAGGGATGGGAATGTGGCACTGGGTGTAGGGGACAAAGAGGGGACCAGAGGGAGGTGACAGAGAGGGACAAGATGGGGATGTGGCACCAGGGAAGGGGACGAACTAGGGACCAGAGAGAGGTGGCAATGTGGCACCAGGTTTAGGGGACACTGAGGGGACCAGAGAGAGGTGACAGAGGGGACAGAGATGGGGATGTGGCACTGGGTTTAGGGACAATTCAGGGCTCACAGAGAGGTGACAGAGAGGGACAACAGAGGGAGATGTGACACCGGGTTTAGGGGACAAGGAGGGGACCAGAGGGAGGTGACAGAGAGGTGACACAGGTGGGGATGTGGCACCGGGTTTAGGGGACAATGAGGGAACCAGAGGGAGGTGACAGAGAGGTGACACAGGTGGGGATGTGGCACCGGGTTTAGGGGACAATGAGGGGACAAGAGAGAGGTGACAGAGAGGGACAACAGAGGGAGATGTGGCACCAGGGAAGGGGACAATGAGGGAACCAGAGAGAGGTGACAGAGAGGGACAGGACAGGGATGTGGCACTGGGTGTAGGGGACAATGAGGGGACAAGAGAGAGGTGACAGAGAGGTGACACAGGTGGGGATGTGGCACCGGGTTTAGGGGACAATTCAGGGCCCACAGAGAGGTGACAGAGAGGGACAACAGAGGGAGACGTGGCACCGGGTTTAGGGGACAATAAAAGGACCAGAGAGAGGGGACAGAAACGAGGACGTGGCACCAAGGGAGGGGACAATTCAGGGACCAAACAGAGGTGACAGAGGTGACAGAGAAGGGGATGTGACACCGCATTTAGGGGACAATTCAGGGAGCACACCGAGGTGACAGAGGGGACAAGGATGGGGATGTGACACCGGCTTTAGGGGACAATCCAGGGACAGGACAGAGGTGACAGAGGTGGGGATGTGACACCGGCTTCAGGAGACCCCAAATCCCCCCCTTCCTAGGGCCACCCCATGACGGTCACCTTGGTCACCTCGTGTCCCCGCGGGCGGTGCCAGCCAGCCCCGGTGACAGTGACAGCCAGCCCCGGTGACAGTGACAGTGACGGTGGTGGCCGCTGTCACCTCTGGAGGGTCCGGGGGACGCGGATCAGGAGCCGGGTGAGTCACAGCTCCCGGGAGAGCCCAAAAACCCCCAAAAATCGGGGGCGCTGCCACCCCCCCGTGTCCCCGTGTCCCTGTCCCCGTGTCCCCAAGAGGCTCCGAGCGCGGGGGGACCCGCGGGGAAAACGGGATCGGGATGGGGCAGCGAGCGGATCCCGCCCCAAAATTCAATTTTTTGGGTTTTTTTTGGTTTTTTGGGGGTGGTTTTGACGTCTCCAAGCGCCCTCCTCCTGAGTTTCCCAGCCTCAAATCCATAGGAAAAAAAAAAGATGCGTTTTTCCCCCTTTCTCCCAATATTTTTTCCCTATTTTTTCCCGTTTCTCCACGTTTTTTTTCTCGCATTCTTTCCTCTTTTCCCCTCATTTTTTGTCTCATCCTTTCCTCTTTTCCCCTCGGTTTTTTCCCTCTCTTTCTTTACCATTTCCCCCTCGTTTTTCCTCTCATTCTTTCCCTTTTCTCCACATTTTTCCTCTCATTCTTCCCCATTTTCTCCACCTTTTTTCTCTCATTCTTTCCCCTTTTCTCCACCTTTTTTCTCTCATTCTTTCCCCTTTTCTCCACCTTTTTTCTCTCATTCTTTCCCCTTTTCTCCACCTTTTTTCTCTCATTCTTTCCCCTTTTTCTCTCTCATTCTTTCCCCTTTTCTCCACATTTTTTTCACTCATTCTTCCCCATTTTCCCCACCTTTTTTTCTCTCATTTTTCCCATTTCCCCACCTTTTTTTCTCTCATTTTTCCCATTTCCCCACCTTTTTTCTCTCTCATTTTTCCCATTTCCCCACCTTTTTTCTCTCATTTTTCCCACCTTTTTTTCTCTCATTTTTCCCATTTCCCCACCTTTTTTCTCTCATTTTTCCCATTTCCCCACCTTTTTTCTCTCATTTTTCCCATTTCCCCACCTTTTTTCTCTCATTTTTTCCCATTTCCCCACCTTTTTTTCTCTCATTTTTCCCATTTCCCCCCACCTTTTTTCTCTCATTTTCCCATTTCCCCACCTTTTTTCTCTCATTTTTCCCCATTTCCCCACCTTTTTTCTCTCATTTTTCCCATTTCCCCACCTTTTCTCTCTCATTTTCCCCATTCCCCACCTTTTTTCTCTCATTTTTCCCATTTCCCCACCTTTTTTCTCTCATTTTTCCCACCTTTTTTCTCTCATTTTTCCCATTTCCCCACCTTTTTTCTCTCATTTTTCCCATTTCCCCACCTTTTTTCTCTCATTTTCCCCATTTCCCCACCTTTTTTTCTCTCATTTTTCCCATTTCCCCCACCTTTTCTCTCTCATTTTTCCCATTTTCCCACCTTTTTTCTCTCATTTTTCCCATTTCCCCACCTTTTTTTCTCTCATTTTTCCCATTCCCCCCACCTTTTTTCTCTCATTTTTCCCATCTTTTTTCTCTCATTTTTCCCATTTCCCCACCTTTTTTTCTCTCCCATTCTTTCCCCTCTCCCCCCACCATTTCTTTCTCATTCTTTCCAATTTCCCCACCTTTCTCCCCGCCTCATTCTTTCCTTTTCCCCGCATTTTTTCTCCCATTCTTTCCCATTCCCCCTCCCCTCATTCTTTCTCCATTTCCTCACATTTTTTTCCTCATTTTTTCCCCCTTTTTTTCCCTTCATTTTTCCCTTTTTTTCCTAATTTTTCCCCTTTTTCTCCCTCATTTTTCCCCCTTTTTTTCCTCATTTTTCCCTTTTTTTTCCCCTCATTTTTCCCCCTTTTTTTCCTCATTTTTCCCCCTTTTTTCCCTCATTTTTCCCTTTTTTTTCCTCATTTTTCCCCTTTTTCTCCCTCATTTTTCCCCCCTTTTTTTTCCTCATTATTCCCCTTTTTTTCCTCATTTTTCCCCTTTTTCTCCCCTCATTTTTCCCCTTTTTCTCCCTCATTTTTCCCCCTTTTCTCCCTCATTTTTCCCCCTTTTTTCCCCATTTTTTCCCCCATTTTCCCCCTTTTTCCCCCCCATTTTTCCCCCCATTTTTTCCCCCCATTTTTCCCCCCATTTTATCCCAATTTTTTCTCCCAATTTTTATCCCCATTTTTCCCCTTTTTTCCCCATTAAAACCAATTATTTTTCCCTCTGGAAAATCCCATCCCGGGCTTTCTCTTTCCCGAAGGATTCTCGGGCCGGTCCCGCTCCCCCCGCTGCCGTCACCGCCGCCCCCCGCGTCTCCTCCCGGCCCCCAAAATCTCCTTTTTCCTCCCCAAAATCCCAACCCCCGAGGCTGAAAATCCGAGGGATTCTTTTCCGTGCCATTGGAATGACCCTCATTCATTTCGCCGGAGAATAA
Source organism: Calcarius lapponicus (assembly GCA_039654755.1). Taxonomy (NCBI): domain Eukaryota; kingdom Metazoa; phylum Chordata; class Aves; order Passeriformes; family Fringillidae; genus Calcarius; species Calcarius lapponicus. The sequence continues at coordinate 54,314 of JBBFKN010000229.1, forward strand.
TAGAATAAAAAAATTTAAAAAAAATCAAAAATAAATGAGTTCGGGTTGGTTTTTTGGTGTTTTTTTTGTCGTTTTTTCGGATGGAAATCCAGCTCGGGGCGGGTTTTTGAGGGATGAGGTGGGAAAATCCATTGTGGGAAGGGAAGGGGCAGCAGGTGCTGCCTCGGATGGGATTTTTATCCGCTCCATTGGAGGCCATTCCCAGCCCCCGCTTCCCCTGGGATTACCCAGCCCCAAACACCCCAAAAAAAAGCAGCAAAACCACCCCAAAATCCCTTTTTTTCCCCTATTTTTTTTCCAGCCAAGGCCTGATCCAGAAGCGATGCGGGAAGGAGGAAAATCTTTTCCCAATTCAATAAAAAAATTCAAATTATTCATTCAAATTATTGCCCAAAAGTGTCCCCCAGCCAGCACCCTCCAAACCCCCAGCCCGGCTCCCCCAAATCGCGGATTTTTTTTTGGGGGGATTTCAGGGAAAATCGGGGGGATTTGGGGATGATGGGGAGAGGGGAGGCTGCTCCAGCTTTTCCTCGGCGGAAAAAAAATCAGCGCTGCCTCCTCGCCGTGCCCCTCAATCAGGTAATTGGCCATTAATTGGCCCAAATGAGGCGCCGCGGTGTGACTGGAAAGGCAGATGGGAGCCTGGAAAAAGCTGCTCCGAGGTGGATTTAAAAATAAAAATAATCGGGAATAATATTTTATTTTTAATTTTTTTTAAATTTTTTTTCTCCCCCAATTCCCGTCTCTTCATGCTCAGCCGCTCCTTTGCTGGGGTTTTTTTTGGGGGGGGGTTTAAAAGGAACAAAGCGCCAAAAAATAATTTAAAAAAAGGGAATTAAAGGAGGAAAAAGCCACGCTGGTTTATTTTTTTTGGGGGTGGTTTTTGGGGTGGCTCAGCGGGAATATCCCGAGCAAGTCCGCGACTGGGAGGGAAAGCAGAGGGAGCAAAATCGCGGCTTTTTCCCCCTAAAAAAATCCCAAAAAAATGATAAAAAAATGTTCGCGGTGATCGCGGAGGAGCCCGGGCTCCGGGCAGGCCTCTTGTTGCATCCCCGCTCGCTGATTTTGGGGCTGGAGAGCGAAACTTTTGCTCCGCCGGGAGAGGAGCGGGACCCGCGGTTCGCCCGGGGATGGAGGGGGAAAAAAGCAGGAAAAGCTGGGAAAATTAAAATTAAAATAAAATAAAAATGGGATGAATGGGAGAAGCGAGGAGGAGGAGGAGGGATTGGTTCCTACCTGGGCTGGCCGTGGATGAAGGGTGGAAAAAAGCAGGAAAAGCTGAGAAAATTAAAATAAAAATAAAATAAAAATGGGGGTGAATGGGAGAAGCGAGGCAGGAGGACGAAGGGGGATCGGTTCCTACCTGGGCTGGCCGTGGGGATGAAAAGGGGGAAAAAAGAAGCCGGGAAAAATTAAAATAAAAATAAAATAAAAATGGGATGAATGGGAGAAGCGAGGCGGGAAGAGGAGGGATCGGTTCCTACCTGGGCTGGGCCGTGGGGATGAAAAGGGGGGAAAAAAGAAGCAGGAAAAATTAAAATAAAATAAAAAAATGGGATGAATGGGAGAAGCGAGGAGGAGGAGGAGGGAGCGGTTCCTACCTGGGCTGGCCGTGGGGATGAAAAGGGGGAAAAAGAAGCAGGAAAAGCTGGGAAAATTAAAATTAAAAATAAAATAAAAAATGGGATGAATGGGAGAAGCGAGGCCGGGAAGAGGAGGAAGAGGGATCGGTTCCTACCTGGGCTGGCCGTGGGGATGAAAAGGGGGGAAAAAAGAAGCAGGAAAAATTAAAATAGAAATAAAATAAAAATGGGGTGAATGGGAGAAGCGAGGCGGGAGGAGGAGGAGGGAGCGGTTCCTACCTGGGCTGGCCGGTGGGATGAAAAGGGGGAGAAAAAGCAGCAGGAAAAATTAAAATAAAAATAAAATAAAAATGGGATGAATGGGAGAAGCGAGGCGGGAAGAGGAGGGAGCGGTTCCTACCTGGGCTGGCCGTGGGGATGAAAAGGGGGGAAAAAAGAAGCAGGAAAATTAAAATAAAAATAAAATAAAAATAAAATAAAATAAAAAAGGGGATGAATGGGAGAAGCGAGGCGGGAGGAGGAGGAGGAGGGATGGGTTCCTACCTGGGCTGGCCGTGGGGATGGATGAGCCGTGGGGATGAAAGGGGGGGGGAAAAGAAGCAGGAAAAGCTGGGAAAAAATTAAAAAAAAATAAAATAAAGAAGGGATGTTTGGGAGAAGCGGTGCGGGAGGAGGAGGGGTGGGTGGGGATGGGGACGGTTCCTACCTGGGCTGGGCTGGCGCTGCGCGGCTCCCGGGCTGGCCCCGCTCCTCCGGAGCCGCTCCCGCCGCTTTTATGGCCCCGGTGGCGCCCCCCGCCCCGGCCACGTGCGCGCTGAGCCCACCCCCGGGGCCGGGACAGACAGACAGACACACAGACAGACTGACAGACTGACAGAGAGACCGGGCTGAGCCCACCCCCGGGGCCGGGACAGACACACGGACAGACAGACACACAGACCGGGCTGAGCCCACCCCCGGGGCCGGGACAGAGGGACAGACAGACACACACACAGACAGACCGGGCTGAGCCCACCCCCGGGGCCGGGACAGAGGGACAGACAGACACACAGACAGACAGACAGACTGACTGACAGACAGACAGACAGACAGACCGGGCTGAGCCCACCCCCGGGGCTGCGGGAGAGACAGACACACAGACGGACAGACAGACACACAGACAGACACACAGACAGACAGACAGACCGGGCTGAGCCCACCCCCGGGGCCGGGACAGACACACAGACAGACTGACACACAGACAGACAGACAGACCGGCTGAGCCCACCCCCGGGGCCGGGACAGACACACAGACAGACAGACAGACAGACAGACAGACAGACACACAGACAGACCGGGCTGAGCCCACCCCCGGGGCCGGGACGGACACACGGACACACAGACACACAGACAGACACACAGACAGACACACAGACACACAGAGAGACCGGGCTGAGCCCACCCCCGGGGCCGGGACGGACACACGGACACACAGACAGACAGACACAGACACACAGACAGACAGACAGACAGACCGGGCTGAGCCCACCCCCGGGGCCGGGACAGAGGGACAGACAGACTGACAGACAGAGAGACAGACACACAGACCGCGCTGAGCCCACCCCCGGGGCCGGGACGGACACACAGACAGACAGACAGACAGACAGATACACAGACAGACCGACAGACAGACAGACACACACACAGACAGACAGACCGGGCTGAGCCCACCCCCGGGGCCGGGGACAGACACACAGACAGACAGACAGATCGACAGACAGACTGACAGACAGACAGACCGATAGACAGACAGACCGACAGACAGACAGACCGGGCTGAGCCCACCCCCGGGGCCGGACAGACAGACAGACAGACAGACAGACAGACAGACGGACAGACCGACAGACAGACGGGGCTGAGCCGGCGGGTGGGAGGGGGGACCCGGCCGGGGTGAGCCCAGCCCCGCGCCCCCGCGGGGGCTCCCCCATCCCGAACCCCCGCATCTTCCCCACAGCTCATCCCGAACCCCGCATCCTGAACCCCGCACCTTCCCCACATCGCATCCCGCATCCCTCATCCCGCATCCCTCATCCCGCATCCCGCATCCCGAACCCTGCATCCCGAACCCCGCATCTTCCCCACAGCTCATCCCGAACCCCGCATCCCGCATCCCGCATCCCGCATCCCGCGTCCTCCCCCACCATCCCGCGCTCTGCACTCCCCATCCCCGCGTTTCCTCATCCTCCATCCCGCGTCCTGCACGGCACATCCCGCATCCTGCATCCTTCATCCTTCATCCCGCATCTCCCCCACATCTCATCCCTCATCCCGCATCTCACATCCCTCACCCTTCATCCCTCACCCCACATCTTCCCCCGCATCCCTCATCCCGCATCCTGCGCTGCACATCCTCCATCCACCCCGCATTCCTCATCCCTCATCCCGCATCCTGCGCCTGGCATCCGCCCCGCATCCTCCCCACATCCCTCATCCTTCATCCCGCATCCTTCATTCCTCATCCTCCATCCCGCATCCTGCACCCGGCATCCTCCCCGCACCCCTCACCCCTCATCCCACACCCTGTATCCCGCATCTTCCCCACATCCCGCATCCCTCATCCCTTATCCCGTCTCTCACATCCCGCATCCTCCCCCGCACCCCCCTGTCCCACATCCCGCACCCTGCGTGCCTCATCCCTCAGCCCCTCCATCCCGCATCCAGCTCCCCAAATCCGCCCCGCATCCTCCCCGCATCCCTCCCCCTTCATCCCTCACCCTTCATCCCCGCATCCTGCATCTCGCATCTTCCCCGCATCCCACATCCCTCATCCAAAATCCCCGCATTCCACACTGCATATCCTGCATCCTCCCCTCATTCCCATACCCGCACCCCACATCTTCCCCGTATCCCTCATCCTGCACGGCACATCCTGCATCCTCCTCTCATCCCATATCCCGCACCCCCACATCCCTCATCTCACATCCCTCACCCTTCATCCCTCATCCCTCACCCCCCATCCCTCACCCCACATCTTCCCCGCATCCCTCATGCCGCATCCTGCGCTGCACATCCTCCATCCACCCCCGCATTCCTCATCCCGCATCCTGCGCCCCAAATCCACCCCTAACCCCTAACCCTAACCCAAACCCCCACATCCCACATCCCAAATCCCTCATCCCAAACCCCACATCCCGCATCCTCCCTGCATCCCGCATCCCTCATCCCAAACCCCACATCCCAAACCCTGCATCCCTCATCCCAAATCCCCCATCCTGCCTCCCAAACCCCACATCCCACATCCCAAATCCCACATCCCGCATCCTCCCTGCATCTCTCATCCCGCATCCCAAACCCCACATCCCGCATCCCAAACCTCACATCCCAAACCCTGCATCCCTCATCCCAAATCCCCCATCCCGCATCCCAAACCCCACATCTCACATCCCAAACCCCTCATCCCAAACCCCACATCCCACATCCCTCATCCCCAACCCCACATCCCATATCCCAAACCCTGCATCCGTCATCCCAAACCCCCATCCTGCATCCCTCATCCCAAATCCCATATCCTGCCTCCCAAACCCCACATCCCTCATCCCAAATCCCATATCCCCCATCCTAAACCCCTCATCCCAAACCCCACATCCCAAACCCCAGATCCCATATCCTAAACCCTGCATCCCTCATCCCAAACCCCAGATCCCACATCCGCCCCACATCCCTCATCCCAAACCCCACATCCCAAACCCCACGTCCCTCATCCCAACCCCACATCCCTCATCCCAAACCCTCCATCCCATATCCCAAACCCCGCATCCCGCATCCCTCATCCCAAATCCCCCATCCCAAACCCCAGATCCCACATCCCTCATCCCAAATCCCGGATCCCTCATCCTAAATCCCTCGTCCCAAACCCCAGATCCCAGATCCCGCATCCTCCCCTCATCCCAAACCCCAGATCCCACATCCTCCCTGCATCCCTCGTCCCAAATCCCTCATCCCAAACCCCAGATCCCACATCCTTCATCCCAAATCCCACATCCCTCATCCCAAACCCCTCGTCCCAAACCCCAGATCCCAGATCCCACATCCTCCCCAAATCCCTCGTCCCAAACCCCAGATCACAGATCCCGCATCCTCCCCGCATCCCTCATCCCAAATCCCCCATCCCAAACCCCAGATCCCAGATCCCTCATTCCAAATCCCGCATCCCAAACCCCAGATCCCACATCCCGCATCCTCCCCACATCCCAAACCCCAGATCCCACATCCTCCCCACATCCCTCGTCCCAAATCCCTCATCCCAAACCCCAGATCCCAGATCCCTCATTCCAAATCCCGCATCCCAAACCCCAGATCCCACATCCCGCATCCTCCCCACATCCCAAACCCCAGATCCCACATCCTCCCCACATCCCTCGTCCCAAATCCCTCATCCCAAACCCCAGATCCCACATCCTGCATCCACCCCACATCCCAAACCCCAGATCCCACATCCTCCCCGCATCCCTCGTCCCAAATTCCTCATCCCAAACCCCAGATCCCACATCCCTCATACCAAATCCCACATCCCTCATCCCAAATCCCTCGTCCCAAACCCCAGATCCCACATCCTCCCCGCATCCCTCGTCCCAAATCCCTCATCCCAAACCCCAGATCCCAGATCCCGCATCCTCCCCGCATCCCAAACCCCAGATCCCACATCCCTCATTCCAAATCCCGCATCCCTCGTCCCAAACCCCAGATCCCCCATCCCGCATCCTCCCCTCATCCCAAACCCCAGATCCCACATCCTCCCCATATCCCTCATCCCAAATCCCCCATCCCAAACCCCAGATCCCAGATCCCTCATTCCAAATCCCAAATCCCTCGTCCCAAACCCCAGATCCCAGATCCCGCATCCTCCCCGCATCCCAAACCCCAGATCCCACATCCCCTCATCCCAAATCCCGCATCCCTCATCCCAAATTCCTCATCCCAAACCCCAGATCCCCCAGATCCCACATCCTCCCCTCATCCCAAACCCCAGATCCCACATCCTCCCCGCATCCCTCATCCCAAATCCCTCGTCCCAAACCCCAAATCCTGCATCCCTCATCCCAAATCCCTCGTCCCAAACCCCAGATCCCACATCCCTCATCCCAAATCCCACATCCCTCATCCCAAATCCCACATCCCTCATCCCAAATCCCCCATCCCTCATCCCAAATCCCTCGTCCCAAACCCCAGATCCCAGATCCCGCATCCTCCCCCGCATCCCAAACCCCGTGGAGCCGCTTCCCGCCGTGTCCCAGATCTGGAGCAGCCGGGATCGATCCCAAACTCTTCCCAAAGGGAATTTTCCCACCTCAGACCCCACAAATCCCGCGCCCATCAGGGTGGGAACCAGGGATTTGGAATTTGCTGGAGGAGCAGAAAATTCCAGCTTGGAAATTCCGGGGATGAGGGAAGTGGCCGGCATGAGGTGGAAACCAAAATCTGCCCGCTCTGGCTCCGGGAATTGGGAATTGGGAATGGAGAATGGGGAATGGGGAATGGGGAATTGGAATTGGGAATTGGGAACTGGGAATGGGGAATGGGGAATTGGAATTGGGAATGGGGAATTGGGAATGGGGAATTGGGAATGGGGAATGGGGAATGGGGAATGGGGAATTGGAATTGGAATTGGGAATTGGAATTGGGAACAGGGAATTGGGAATGGGGAATGGGGAATTGGGAATGGGGAATGGGGAATGGGGAATGGGGAATGGGGAATGGGGAATGGGGAATTGGGAATTGGGAACAGGGAATTGGGAATTGGGATTTGAGAACAGGGAATTGGAAACTGGGAGCTGGGAATTGGGATTTGGGAACAGGGAATTGAGAATTGGGATTTGGGATTTGGGAACTGGGAATTGGAAATTGGAAATTGGGAATAGGGAATAGGGAATTGAGAATTGGGATTTGGAAATAGGGAATTGGGAATGGGGAACTGGGAATTGGGAAGTGGGTGTTGTGAATTGGAAATTGGAAATTGGGAATTGGGAATGGGGAATGGGGAATGGGGAATTGGGAATGGGGAGCTGTGAATTGGGAATTGGGATTTGGGAACAGGGAATTGGGAATGGGGAATGGGGAATTGGGAATACGGAATTGGGAATAGGGAATGGGGAATTGGGATTTGAGAACAGGGAATTGGGAATTGGAAACTGGGAGCTGGGAATAGGGAATTGGAAACAGGGAATTGGGAATGGGGAAGTGGAAACTGGGAATTGAGAACTGGGATTTGGGATTTGGGAACTGGGAATTGGAAATTGGAAATTGGAAATTGGGAATGGGGAATTGGGAATAGGGAATTGGGAAATGAGAATTGGGATGTGGAAATTGGGAATTGGGAATGGGGAACTGGGAATTGGGAAGTGGGAATAGGGAATTGGGATTTGGGAATTGGGAATTGGGATTTGGGAATTGGGAGTTGTGAATTGGAAATTGGGATTTGGGAACAGGGAATTGGGAATGGGGAATGGGGAATTGGGAATACGGAATTGGGAATAGAGAATTGGGAATTGGGATTTGAGAACAGGGAATAGGGAATTGGAAACTGGGAGCTGGGAATAGGGAATTGGGAATTGGGATTTAGGAATAGGGAATTGGGAATTGGGAATTGGGAATTGGGAATGGGGAAGTGGAAACTGGGAATTGAGAATTGGGATTTGGGAACTGGGAATTGGAAACTGGGAAGTGGGAATGGGGAAGTGGAAATTGGGAATTGAGAACCGGGATTTGGGAATTGGAAACTGGGAACTGGGAACTGGGAAGTGGGAATAGGGAATTGGGATTTTGGAATTGGGAACAGAGAATTGGAAATTGTAAATTGGGAATGGGGAATTGGAATTGGGAAGCAGGAATAAGGAATAGGGAATAGGGGATAGGGAATTGGGAATTGGGAATTGGGAATTGGGATTTGGGAATTGGGAATTGGGAATGGGGAATTGGGAATGGGGAATTGGGAATTGGGATTTGGGAATTGGGAATTGGAAATTTGGAATTGGGAACTGGGAATTGGGAATTGGGATTGGGGGCTTGGGAATTGGGATTTGGGAATTGGGAATTGGGAATTGGAAATTGGAAATTGGGAATGGGGAATTGGGAATAGGGAATTGGGAATTGGAATTGGGAAATGAGAATTGGGATTTGGAAATAGGGAATTGGGAATGAGGAATGGGGAACTGGGAATTGGGAAGTGGGAATAGGGAATTGGGATTTGGGAATTGGGAATACGGAATGGGGAATTGGGAGCTGGGAATTGGGAATTGGGATTTGGGAACGGGGAATTGGGAATTGGGATTTGGGAACGGGGAATTGGGAATGGGGAAGTGGAAATTGGGAATTGAGAACCGGGATTTGGGAATTGGGAATTGGAAACTGGGAACTGGGAACTGGGAACTGGGAACTGGGAAGTGGGAATAGGGAATTTGGAATTGGGAATTGGGAACAGAGAATTGGGAAGTGTAAATTGGGAATGGGGAATTGGAATTGGGAAGCAGGAATAAGGAATAGGGAATAGGGAATAGGGAATAGGGAATAGGGAATTGGGAATTGGGAATTGGGAATTGGGAATGGGGAATTGGGAATGGGGAATGGGGAATTGGGAATTGAGAATTGGGAATTGGGAATTGGAAATTGGAAATTTGGAATTGGGAACTGGGAATTGGGAATTGGGATTGGGGGCTTGGGAATTGGGATTTGGGAATTGGGAATAAGGAATAAGGATTTGGGAACTGGGAATTGGGAATTGGAATTGGGAAGCAGGAATAGGGAATTGGGAATTGGGAACTGGGAATTGTGAATTGGGAAAAAGGAACTGGGAATAAGGAATAGGGAATAGGGAATTGGGAATAGGGAATAAGGAATTCGGAACTGGAAATTTGGAATTGGGATTTGGGAATAGGGAACTGGGAATAGGGAATAAGGAATTTGGAACTGGAATTGGGGAGTTGGGAATTGGGATTTGGGAACTGGGAATTGGGATTTGGAAACTGGGAATTGGGATTTGGGAATAGGGATTTGGGAAAAAGGAATTTGGAACTGGAATTGGGAATTGGGAATAGCAAATTGAGAATGGGGATTTGGGAATTGGGATTTGGGAACTGGGAACTGGGAACTGGGAATTGGGAACTGGGAATCGGAATTGGGAACTGGGAATCAGGAATAGGGAATTGGGAATGTGGAATTAGGAACAGAGAATTGGGAACTGGGAATTGGGAACTGCAAATTGGGGAAAAGGAATTGGGAATTGGGGAATTGGAGACTGAGAACTGGGAATGGTCCCCGTGAGTTTGGATCACCCCGGGACTGGGATGGGATGGGATGGAAGCTCCGTGGATCCCATCCCAAAGAATTCCGGGGATTCTGGGATCCAGGACACTCAGGATCCATCCCGGGGGATTTTTATGGGATTTGGGGATGGAAAAGGGGAGGGAGAAACTTCCTGGAGTCCCGAATTCCCAGAGAATTCCCAAAATTCCTTCCCGGAGAGGAGTCAGGGGTGGGGTGGAAGCTCCATGGGTCCCCATCCCAAACCTGATTAATTGACATTTTAACCCCAATTAATTCTCATTTTTTACCCAAACTGGGATTGTTTTAGACCCGAGAGGGGAGGGGGCCCAAGGCTGGTGTTGGAGGCACCAAAAAAACAAAAAAAATCCAGGAATGATTTCAAATGGAATATCAGAAAATTGCTCAATTTTTTGTGAAAATTGAGGCATTAAAATATAAAAATTTGGGTTTTTTTATTGATTTTTGCAGGTGTGGCGGGGAGCCCTCTCCTTTAAAGGATGTACAATTTTGGGAAATAGGAAACTGGGTGGGAAAAAAAAAATCGCATTTCCCACTGCCCCAAAATCCTGGGAATTTTGAGAAGAGCTGGAAATTCCCCAGGGCTGGAATTGGGGGAGGATCCCAAATTTTGGGATCATGGAAAGTGCTGGGGTTGGAATGAGATGGGCTTTAAGTCTCTTCCAAGCCCAAACATCCCAAAATTCCAGGATTTTATGATTTTTTTTTCCAGGTGTTTGAATGCCTCGGGGGGCTGCAGGGTTATTTGCCAGAATTATATTCATTTAGAAATAGGATTTTATATTTATATTTTCATTATTTATATTTCTACTTTATTTTGTTTATATTTATATTTATATTTATGATCTATATTTATATTTACATTTACATTTACATTTATATTTATACTTATACTTATATTATATATTTATATTTATATTTATATTTATATTTATACTTATATTTATACTTATATTTATACTTATATTAGCTATATTTATTTATAAATTTATTTTAATTTTTTTTTAATAAACCGATGCTGCAGAGCCAAGGGCAGGGAAGAGGCTGCATTCCCCTGCCTTGTCCATTCGCGTGGCCGGACAAAGGGGACAGAGGGACAGAAGGACGGACAGACGGACAGACGCAGAAATCACAGCCCGGCGCTCCCGCGCACTCCGCGTTTTGACGAGATTTGTCCTCAGCGCGCATCCGCCGCCGGCCGCAGAGGCCGCTGGGAGTTGTAGTTTTTCCACTTAGCACATCCACTGCGCACGCGCAACACTGCCTCGTGCAGGAGCGAGCAGGAGGAGGAGGCGCTTCGCTGATTGGCTGAGAGGCGGGCGGTGGGCGGGGTTAGAGGCCGTGGCGGGAATTGCGGCGGTCGGAGCGTTCGGCGCGAGCGGCACCGGTGAGAGGGGGCGGGGCAACGGCTGAGGGCGACCGGAGTGAGGGGAACCGGCGGAACCGGGCCCGGGGCAACCGGAGTGAGCGGAACCGGCCCGGGGCAACCGGAGTGAGCGGAACCGGCTCGGCCTCAGGGCAACCGGAGTGAGCGGGAACCGGCCCGGGGCAACCGGAGTGAGCGGAACCGGCCCGGCCTCAGGGCAACCGGAGTGAGCGGAACCGGCGGAACCGGGCCCCAGGGCGACCGGAGTGAGCGGGAACCGGCCCGGCCTCAGGGCGACCGGAGTGAGCGGAACCGGCGGAACCGGGCCCAGGACAACCGGAGTGAGCGGAACCGGCCCGGGGCAACCGGAGTGAGCGGAACCGGGCCCGGGGCAACCGGAGTGAGCGGAACCGGCCCGGGGCAACCAGAGTGAGCGGAACCGGCGGAACCGGGCCCGGGGCAACCGGAGGTGAGCGGAACCGGCCCGGCCTCGAGGGCAACCGGAGTGAGCGGAACCAGGCGGAACCGGGCCCGGGGCAACCGGAGTGAGCGGAACCGGCCCCGGGGCAACCGGAGTGAGCGGAAACCGGGCCCGGGGCAACCGGAGTGAGCGGAACCGGCCCGGGGCAACCAGAGTGAGCGGAACCGGCGGAACCGGGCCCGGGGCAACCGGAGTGAGCGGAACCGGCAGAACCGGGCCCAGGGCAACCGGAAGTGAGCGGAAACCGGCGGAACCGGGCCCCGGGGCAACCGGAAGTGAGCGGAACCGGCCCGGCCTCAGGGCAACCGGAGTGAGCGGAAACCGGCCCAGGGCAACCGGAGTGAGCGGAACCGGCGGAACCGGCCCAGCCTCAGGGCAAACCGGGAGTGAGCGGAACCGGCCCGGGGCAACCGGAGTGAGCGGAACCGGCCCGGGGGCAACCGGAGTGAGCGGAACCGGCCCAGCCCCCAGGGCAACCGCAGTGAGCGGAACCGGCGGGAACCGGGCCCAGGGCAACCGGAGTGAGCGGAACCCGGCCCGGCCTCAGGGCAACCGGGAGTGAGCGGAACCGGCCCAGGGCAACCGGAGGTGAGCGGAACCGGCGGAACCGGCCCGGGGCAACCGGAGTGAGCGGAACCGGCCCGGGGCAACCGGAGTGAGCGGAACCGGGCCCGGGGCAACCGGTAGTGAGCGGAACCGGCCCGGGGCAACCAGAGTGAGCGGAACCGGCGGAACCGGGCCCGGGGCAACCGGAGTGAGCGGGAACCGGCCCAGGGCAACCGGAGTGAGCGGAACCGGCGGAACCGGCCCAGCCTCAGGGCAACCGCAGTGAGCGGAACCGGCCCGGGGCAACCGGAGTGAGCGGGAACCGGCGGAACCGGCCCAGCCCCAGGGCAACCGCAGTGAGCGGAACCGGCAGAACCGGGCCCAGGGCAACCGGAGTGAGCGGAACCGGCGGAACCGGGCCCGGGGCAACCGGATGTGAGCGGAACCGGCCCGGCCTCAGGGCAACCGGAGTGAGCGGAACCGGCCCGGGGCAACCGGAGTGAGCGGAACCGGCGGAACCGGCCCGGGGCAACCGGAGTGAGCGGAACCGGCCCGGCCTCAGGGCAACCGGAGTGAGCGGAACAGGCCCGGGGCAAACCGGAGTGAGCGGAACCGGCCCGGCCTCAGGGCAACCGGAGTGAGCGGAACCGGCCCGGGGCAACCGGAGTGAGCGGAACCGGCCCGGCCTCAGGGCAACCGGAGTGAGCGGAAACCGGCGGAACCGGGCCCGGGGCAACCGGAGTGAGCGGAACCGGCGGAACCGGGCCCAGGGCAACCGGAGTGAGCGGAACCGGCGGAACCGGGCCCCGGGGCAACCGCAGTGAGCGGAACCGGCGGAACCGGGCCCAGGGCAACCGGAGTGAGCGGAACCGGCCCGGGGCAACCGGAGTGAGCGGAACCGGCGGGAACCGGGCCCAGCCCCAGGGCAACCGCAGTGAGCGGAACCGGCGGAACCGGGCCCAGGGCAACCGGAGTGAGCGGAACTGACCGAGCCCGAGGGGAACCGGCCCGGCGGGAACCGGCCCGAGCGGCTGCCAGGCCAGCGGCTGTGAGTGCTGGGACTGAGGGGAACCGGGCTGAGGGGAGCCGGGCTGAGGGGAACCGGGCTGAGGGGGGAACCGGGCTGACGGGGGAACCGGGCTGAGGGGGGAACCGGGCTGACGGGGGAACCGGGCTGAGGGGAACCAGGCTGAAGGGGAACTGGGCTGAGAACCGGCCCGGGCCCACCGGCTGTGAGTGCTGGGACTGAGGGGAACCGGGCTGAGGGGAACCGGCCCGGGCCGAGGGGCTGCGAGTGCCGGGGCTGAGGGGAACCGGGCTGAGGGGAACCGGGCTGAGGGGAACCGGCCCGGCCTGAGGGGAACCGGGCTGAAGGGAACTGGGCTGAGGGGAAACGGGCTGAGGGGAACGGCCCGGCCTGAGGGGAACCGGGCTGAAAGGAGCTGGGGCTGAGGGGAACCGGCCTGGCCCGAGAGGCTGCGAGTGCCGGGGCTGAGGGGAACCGGGCTGAGGGGAACCGGGCTGAGGGGAACCGGCCCCGGACTGAGGGGAATCGGGCTGAGGGGACTGGGCTGAAAGGAGCTGGGCTGAGGGGAACCGGGCTGAGTGGAACCGGCCCGGCCCGAGAGGCTGCGGGTGCCGGGGCTGAGGGGAACCGGGCTGAGGGGAACCGGCCCGGCCCGAGCGGCTGCCCGCGCCGGGCCTGAGGGGAACCGGGCTGAGGGGACTGGGCTGAAAGGAGCTGGGCTGAGGGGAACCGGCCTGAGTGGAACCGGCCCGGCCTGAGGGGAACCGGGCTGAGGGGAACCGGGCTGAAAGGAGCTGGGCTGAGGGGAACCGGCCTGAGTGGAACCGGTCCGGCCTGAGGGCAACCGGGCTTGAGGGGAAGCGGCCCGGCCCGAGAGGCTGCGAGTGCCGGGGCTGAGGGGAACCGGCCTGAGGGGAACCGGGCTGAGGGGAACCGGCCTGAGGAGAACCGGCCCGGGCTGAGGGGAACCGGGCTGAGGGGAGCCGGGCTGGAGGGGAACCTGGCTGAGGGGAGCCGG
>JBBFKN010000230.1:0-67720 GCA_039654755.1 Calcarius lapponicus
CCATCCCCCCCCCCCCCGGGAGGAAAAAAAAAATTAAAAAAAAAAAAAAGTGGGGGAGGGGGCGAGGGGGGGTCAAGGAGGGGGGTCTGGCATGGGGTGGGTGGGGGGGAGTAAAAAAATTTGGGGTGGGGGGGTGTGAAATGAAATCAAAATTTGGGGGGGTGTAAAATGTAAAATGGGGGGGGGGGGGTCCGGCAGCCCCGAGGGTGGGGGTGGGGTGGGGGGTGTGGGGGGCCCTGGATGGGGGGTGGGGGATGGGGGGGCCCCCGAGTGTGATGGGGGGGGGGGGTGGCCGGCCGGGGGGCGGCGGGGGCGGGGGGGGGGCGGGGGGGGGCGGCTCGGGGGGGCCCGATCCGGGCGCGGAGCTCGGAGGGAGGAGGCGAAGCGGGTGGGGGCGGGGCGGGGGCGGGGTTAAGGCAGCCCCTCCCCCCCTGCCCAACCCCACCCCCCCCTCCCACCCGGCCATGAACCGCCCCCCCCCCCCCCAAAATGGTGTGTTGTGTGTTGTGGGGGGGGGTGGGGGGACACCTCCTCCCCCCCTCCCCCCTCCCAAAAAGGGACCCTCAGCGTCCTGCCCCGCCCCTTCATTAATCTTAATTAACACCCCAAGGTGGGCGGGGGGGGTGTCAAGCCCAGCCCCCCCCCCCCCTCCAAAACTCCTCAGGGACCCCCCGGAGAGCTCCCAGCCCCTCCCCCCCCAACTTTGTGACCCCCCCCGCGACCCCCGCGGTGCGACCCCCCCCCATTCCCTGCCCCCCCCCCCCCCGTTGTCCCCTCGGTGCCACCCCCTGTGTGTCCCCCCCCCCCCCCCCCCCCCCCCGGTTGCCACCCCCTGTCCCCCCCCCGGCGCTGCCGCCGGCTCAGCCCCGCTCCGTTCCCATGGCAACGGGTCACAAATAACTCGCGCTCTGATTGGGGTTCGGCCGCCGCACGGGGAGGGACCCCCGCCCCCCCAGACCCCCCCCCCGGAGCCCCCCAAAGCCCCCAGACCCCTCCCAGCGCCCTCAGATCCCCACGGAGCCCCCAGAGCCCCCAGAGCCCCCTCCGGACCCCCCAGAGCCTACCGGGACCCCCCCCAGACCCCCCCCCAAATACCCCCAACACCCCCCAATCCCCTCAGACCCCCCTGAGACCCCCCCGGAAGCCCCCCAAAGCCCCGGAGAGCCCCCAGACCCCTCCCAGCACCGGCACGTCCAGACCCCCAAACATCCCCTGGACCCCCCCAGACCCCCCCAGACCCCCCCCCCACAGGCCAAGGGCTGTGACCGCTGCCACCCCCAGGGTCCCTATGGAGCCCCTATGGATCCCTACAGATCCCCTACAGATCCCCTATAGATCCCCTATAGATCCCCTATAGATCCCCACAGCCCCTACAGACCCCCTACAGCCCCCTATAGATCCTCTATAGCCCCTATAGCCCCCATAGATTCCCTACAGCCCCCATAGATTCCCTATAGATCCCCTATAGTTCCCCTACAGATCCCCACAGCCCTACAGCCCCCATAGATTCCCTATAGATCCCCTATAGTTCCCCTACAGATCCCCACAGCCCCTACAGATCCCCTATAGATCCCCTACAGCCCCCATAGATTCCCTATAGATCCCCTATAGCCCCCTATAGATCCCTATAGATCCCCAATAGATCCCCCACAGCCCCCCAATAAACCCCCTAGAGAGCCCCTGTGGATTCCCTATAGATCCCCCACAGGCCCCCCATAGCCCCCACAGATCCCCTATGTCCACCCTATAGATCCCCTATAGCCCATACAGCCCCCCTATAGATCCTATAGATCCCCTATAGATCCCCTATAGCCCCATATAGATCCCCCTAGATTCCCTATAGACCCCCTATAGATCCCCTATAGCCCCCATAGCCCCCCTATAGATCCCCTTTAGACACCCCATAGCCCCCCTAGAGATCCCCCAGAGTCCCCCTATAGGAATCCCCCATAGATCCCCTATAGCCCCCCATAGATCCCTACAGATCCCCTATAGCCCCTTATAGCCCCTATAGATCCCCTATGGCCCCCCATAGGAATCCCCCATAGATCCCCCATAGCCCCCTAGAGATCCCTACAGATCCCCCATAGCCCCCCTATAGGAATCCCCCATAGATCCCCTATAGCCCCCCAATAAATCCCCCATAGCCCCCCATAGATCCCTACAGATCCCCTATAGCCCCCCTATAGATCCCTTATAGATCCCCTATAGATCCCCCTAGATCCCCCATAGCCCCCTATAGATCCCCTATAGATCCCCTTTAGACACCCCATAGCCCCCCTAGAGATCCCCTATAGCCCCCCTATAGGAATCCCCTATAGCCCCCCAATAAATCCCCTATAGATCCCCTATAGCCCCCCAATAAATCCCCCATAGATCCCCTATAGCCCCCTACAGATCCACTATAGCCCCCCTATAGATCCTATAGATCCCCTAGAGATCCCCTATAGCCCCCCAATAAATCCTCCATAGATCCCCTATAGCCCCCCAATAAATCCCCCATAGATCCCCTATAGCCCCCCCATGGTCCCCTTCCCCTTCATTTTAATTTTCATTAATTTTAATTTAATTCATTTCATTTTAATTACTTTTCATTTCATTTTATTTTCGTTTTCCTTCCCCAAATCCGGGGAAGTTCCATAAAAACCGCGGGGGGGGGGGGGGGGGGGGGGACACCCCAAAATCGGAGGGGGGCAAAGGGGACCCCAAATTGGGGGGGGGGGGGCACCCAGGGACCCCATAGGGGACCCCAAAATTTGGAAGGGTCCCCAATTTTAGGGAGTCCCAAATCCCAACCAAGGGATCTTGGGGGGGACCCCAGAATTTGTGGGGGGATCCCCAATTTTGAGGGGTCCCACCCCCACCTAATGGGACTTTTGGGGGGGACCCCAAAATTTGGGGGAGGTTCCGGATCCCATAAAGGACCCCAGAATTTGGGGAGTGGGGGCACCCAGGGACCCCCAGATTTGGGGTGCGGAGGGGATTCAGGGGGGTCCCAGGGATTTGGGGGCGTCGCGAGGATTTTGGGGCAGTTCTGAGGATTTTGGGGGGTCCCAGGATTTTGGGGTCACCATGATTTTGGGGGGGTCCTTGTGGGGAGAATCCTGATTAATTTTTAGGGAGTCCCCAGGATTTTGGGGGGGGGGGGGTCTTGAGGATTTTGGGGGTCACAATGATTTTTGGGGGTGTCCCCAGGATTTGGGGTCCCTGGGATTTTTTGGGGGGTTCATGATGAATCTGGGGGGAGTCCTCAGGATGTTCTGGGGGGGTCCTGAGGATTTTGGGGGTCTTGGGGGGGGGCCCCCGAGGATTTTGGGGTCACCATGATTTTGGGGGGGGGGGGTTCCCCTGGGATTTTGGGATCCCCAGGATTTTTGGGGGGATTCCTGAGGATTTTTTTGGGGGTTCCCCAGGATTTTGGGGTTCCAATGATTTGGGGTGGGGATCCTGAGGATTTTTTGGGGGGGGTGTTCCCCAGGATTTTGAGGGGGGTCACGATGAATTTGGGGGGGATCCCCAGGAATTTGGGGTCCAGGGATTTTGGGGTCACAATGATTGTGGGGGGGGGGTCCCCAGGAGTTTTGGGGGGGGTTCATGATGAATTTGGGGGGGGGTCCTGGGGAGGGGGGGGAGTCCTGGGATTTTGGGGACCCCCGGGATTTTGAGGGGGGGGGTCCCAAGGACATTTCGGGGGTCCCGATGATTTTGGGGGGTCACTGCTCGTTGGGGTTGGGGTTGGTGTCCGGGTACTTGGTGAGGTCAAAGGTCAGCACTTTGCTGATGACGCAATCGCCTTGCTGGGGGGGGGAGGGGAGGGGGGAGGGGTCACAGCCCGGCCTGGGACCCCCCCCCCCCAAAATCCCCCTGAACCCCCCCCAAAAAAACCCATCCCAAAAACCAAAAACCTCCCCTCCCCCCAAAACCCCTCCCACAATGGGCACCACCCCCCCCCCCAATTTTGGGGTTTTTGAGACCCCCCCCCCTCCCAATCCGCCCCTCGGTTTTGGGGTATTTTTGGGATATTTTTTGGGTATTTGAGGTATTTTTGGAGGTTGTTTTGGGGAAATTTTGGGACATTTGAGGTATTTATGGATATTTTTGGGTATTAAAGGGTATTTTGGGGGTATTTCTGGCTGTCTCAGGGGAATTTGGGGGGAGTTTTTGGTATTTCAGGGGTATTTTTTTTTGTGTCTCAGGGGAATTTAAGGCCGTTTTGGGGGAATTTTTTTGGTTTTTCAGGGGTATTTTTTTGTGTTTCAGGGGAATTTTGGGGAGATTTTTTGGTATTTCAGGGGTATTTTTTTGTGTTTCAGGGGAATTTTGGGTCATTTTTTGGTTTTTCAGGGGTATTTTTTTGCGTTTCAGGGGAATTCGGGGCCGTTTTTGGCGTTTTTGGTACCTCGGGGTAGACGCCGATCAGGCTCTGGGCCTTGGTGTAAAATTCCTCCTTGAGGGAGATGACGATGGCCTGGAAGTTGGCAGCCGACTGCTCCTTGATGTAATTGGCCACCTGGGGACCCCAAAAAATGGACTTGGCACCCCAAAAAATGGATTTGGCATCCCAAAAATCAACCCTGACACCCCAAAAAATGAACCTAGAAACTCAAAAAATGGACTTGGCACCCCAAAAACCAACCCTGACACCCCAAGAAATGAACCTAAAACCTCAAAAAATGGACTTGGCACCCCAAAAACCATACCTAGCACCCCCAAAACCAACCCTGACACCCCAAAAAATGAACCTAGAAACTCAAAAAATGGACTTGGCACCCCAAAAACGGACCTAAAACCTCAGAAATGGACCTGGCACCACAAAAAATCCACCTGGCACCAAAAAAAATGACACTGGCACCCGAAAAAACAAACCTAGAACCTCAAAACATGGACTTGGTACCCCAAAAAACAGACCTGGAACCCCAAAAATCGGCCTGACACCCCAAAAAATGCACCTGGAACCCCAAAATCCAGCTTGGCGCCTCAAAAACAACCCTGACACCCTAAAAAATGGACTTGGCATCCCAAAAACTGCCTTTGCACCCCCAAAAATGGACCTGAAACCTCAAAAAAACAGCTTGGCACCCCAAAAATGGTCCTGGAAGCCCCCAAAAATGAAGCAAGAACCCCAAAAATGGACCTGAAACCTCAAAAAATGAACCTAGAAACTCAAAAAACCTGCCTGGCACCCCAAAAAATTCACCTGGAACCAAAATATGACACTGGCACCCCAAAAAATGGAGCTGAAACCTCAAATCAAGGACCTGGCACCACAAAAAATGAACCTAGAACCTCAAAACATGGACTTGGTACCCCAAAAACCAGACCTGGAACCCCAAAACCCAGCTTGGCACCCCAAAAAATGGAGCTAGAAACACAAAACCCGGCTTGGCACCCCAAAACACGGACCTGAAATTTCAAAACAATGGAGCTGGCACCCCAAAAATGGGGCGAGAAACCCCCAAAATCTGGGGTGGGGCAGAAAATCAGCTCCATTGGGGAGAAAATGAGGTTGGGGTGACCCCAAAATCCCACGAGGGGAGCCTCAAAATGAGGAGGGGACCCCCCAAAATGGAGAGGGGACCCCCAAAAGCGGGGAGGGCCCCCCGAGTTCGCACCTTGCCGATGTTGGTGTTGTCCAGCGCGGCGTCGATCTCGTCCAGCACGAAGAACGGGGCCGGTTTGTAACTGGGGGGAAACTGGGCTGAGACCCCCAAAACTGGGACACCCCAAAAGTGGGGAACCCCAAAAGTGGGGGACCCCAAAACTGAGCTGAGACCCCCAAAACTGGGACACCCCAAAAGTGGGGAACCCCAAAAAGGGGACACCCCATAACTGGGGCGTCCCAAAGCTGTGAAACTCCAAAACTGGGGCACCCCGAAGCCAGGACACCCCAAAACTGGGATGCCCCAAAATTGGGCTGAGACCCTGAAACTGGGACACCCCAAAAGTGGGGCACCCTGAAACTGGGGAACCCTAAAATCGGGAAACCCTGAAACTGGGAGACCCCAGAATCAGGGCACCCCAAAACTGGCCTGAGTCCCTGAAACTGGGTGCCCCAAAAGTGGGGAACCCCAGAACTGGAACACCCTGAAAGAGGGGAACCCCAAAAAGGGACACCCTGAAACTGGGCTGTGACCCCAAAAGTGGAGAGCCCCAAAAGTGGGGAACACAGAAATTGGGGCACCCCAAAAGTGGGGAACCCCAAAACTGGGACAACCCAAAATCGGGGCACCCTAAACTGGGCTGAGACCCCAACACTGGGACACCCTGAAACTGCAGAACCCCAAAACTGGGACACCCCAGAAGGAATCAGCCCTGGGTTTTGGGGTTCCCCCTTGGGATTTTAGGGTTTCCCTTGGAGTTTCTGGGGTCCCTTCAGCTATTTTTGGGGTCCCACCTGTGGATGGTGGAGAGCAGGGCCAGGGCAGCCAGGGGAGGATTTTTGGAGGATTTTGGGATCTCCCCAGGGGCTTTTGGGATTTTAGGATTTCCCACGGGGTTTTTGGGGTCCCCCCTGTTGTTTGGGGTGCCCCCGGGTTTTTGGGGTCCTCCAGATGGATTCTGGGGTCCCCCCGGGGAATTTTGGGATCCCACCTGTGGATGGCCAAGAGCAGGGCCAGGGCAGCCAAAGGAGGATTTTTTGGGGGGATCTCTCTTGAGATTTTTAGGATTTCTCCCGGGATTTTGGGTTTTGCCTTGGGGTTTTTGGGGTCCCCCGTGATGTTTGGGGTCCCCCCGGGTGTTTTTGGGGTCCCACCTGTGGATGGCGAAGAGCAGGGCCAGGGCAGCCACGGTTTTCTCCCCTCCTGACAGGTTGTCCATGGGCCGGAAACGCTTCCCGGGGGCCACGCAGTTGTAATTGATCCCGTCCAGGTACGGCTCCTCGGGGTTCTCGGGGCCCAGGAACGCCTGAGGGGACATTCAGGGGACACTGGGGACATTGAGGTGACATTGGGGACATCACTGGGGACACAGGGGACACTCAGGTGACACTGGGGACATTGGGGACACTCAGGTGACATTGGGGACATTCAGGGGACACAGCCAGGGCTCCTCGGGGCCCAGGAACACCTGGGGGACACAGGGGACACTGGGGACATCACTGGGGACACTGGGGACATCACTGGGGACACTGGGGACATTGGGGACATTGAGGTGACACAATCATCACTGATCCCATCCAGGTACGGCTCCTCCGGGTTCTCGGGGCCCAGGAACGCCTGGGGGGACACAGGGGACACTGGGGACATCACTGGGACATTGGGGACATCACTGGGGACATTGGGGACATTAGGGACACAGGGGACATTGAGGTGACACAATCATCATTGATCCCGTCCAGGTACGGCTCCTCGGGGTTCTCAGGGCCCAAAAATGCCTGAGGGGATGTTGGGGACATTGAGGGGACATTGGGGACACAGGGGACGCTCAGGTGACATTGGGGGACATTGAGGGGACATTGGGGACACAGGTGACATTGGGGTCACTCAGGTGACACTGGGGACATTGAGGGGACATTCAGGGGACATTGGGGTCACTCAGGTGACACTGGGGACATTCAGGGGACACAGCCAGGGCTCCTCGGGGCCCAGGAACACCTGGGGGATGGGCAGGGCCAGCCCTGTGCCAGCCCGTACAGCCCTGTGCCCACCTGCCCAGGTGTGTGCCAGCCCCATGCCCAGGTGGTCGGTGTGCCAGCCCATACAGGTGTGTGCCAGCCCATACAGGTGTGTGCCAGCCCATACAGGGTGTGCCAGCCACAGGTGCCCAGGTGTGTGCCAGCCCCATGCCCAGGTGTGTGCCAGCCCATACAGGTGTGTGCCAGCCCCATGCCCAGGTGTGTGCCAGCCCATACAGGTGTGTGCCAGCCCCATGCCCAGGTGTGTGCCAGCCCATACAGGTGTGTGCCAGCCCCATGCCCAGGTGTGTGCCAGCCCATACAGGTGTGTGCCAGCCCATACAGGTGTGTGCCAGCCTCACAGGTGCCCAGGTGTGTGCCAGCCTCACAGGTGCCCAGGTGTGTGCCAGCCCATACAGGTGTGTGCCAGCCTCACAGGTGCCCAGGTGTGTGCCAGCCCCATGCCCAGGTGTGTGCCAGCCCATACAGGTGTGTGCCAGCCCATACAGGTGTGTGCCAGCCCTGTGCCCAGGTGTGTGCCAGCCCCGTGCCCAGGTGTGTGCCAGGCCATACAGGTGTGTGCCAGCCCATACAGGTCTGTGCCAGCCCCATGCCCAGGTGTGTGCCAGCCCATACAGGTGTGTGCCAGCCCTGTGCCCAGGTGTGCCAGCCCATACAGGTGTGTGCCAGCCCTGTGCCCAGGTGTGTGCCAGCGCCATGCCCAGGTGTGTGCCAGCCCTGTGTCCAGGTGTGTGCCAGCCTCACAGGTGTGTGCCAGCCTCACAGGTGCCCAGGTGTGCCAGCCCCGTACCCAGGTGTGTGCCAGCCCATACAGGTGTGTGCCAGCCCTGTGCCCAGGTGTGTGCCAGCCTCACAGGTGTGTGCCAGCCTCACAGGTGCCCAGGTGTGTGCCAGCCTCATACCCAGGTGTGTGCCAGCCTCATACCCAGGTGTGTGCCAGCCCATACAGGTGCATGCCAGCCTCACAGGTGCCCAGGTGTGTGCCAGCCTCACCTGGGCGCTGCTGTTGCGGGACAGCGCTTTGTAGATCTCGTCGATGTTGGTGGCCACGGCCTCGAAGCAGGAGTTGAAGCGGTCGAACCTCTCCTTCTTCATCTGCTCAAACGCCTGCTTGGCCTTCTTGGCGCGCTTGCGGGCGGCCTCGAACTCTGGGGACAGTCAGGGGACATCAGGGGACATCAGGGGACATCAGGGGACAGCTGGGGACACTGGGGACATCACAGACACCCAGGGACAGCCATGGGGACAATGGGGTCAGGACATCCCTGCTTGGCCTTCTTGGCGCGTTTACGGGCGGCCTCGAACTCTGGCGGGACATTGGGGACATTCAGGGGACAGCTGGGGACACTGGGGACATCACAGACACCCAGGGGACAGGTACAGGGACACTGGGCTCAGGGGACACAGGGACACAAGGGGACATCCCCAGGACACCCCTGCTCGGCCTTCTTGGTGTGTTTGCGGATGGCTTCAGACTCTGGGGGGACACTGGGGACATCAGGGGACAACCATGGGGACATCAGGGTTGAAGAAACAGCTACAGGGACATCAGGGACAGCCAGGAGACAGCAGGGACAGCTGTGGGGACATTGGGGTCAGGGGACAGCAGGGACAGCCATGGGGACACTGGGGTCAGGGGACAGCAGGGACAGCCATGGGGACACTGGGGTCAGGGGACAGCAGGGACAGCCATGGGGACACTGGGGTCAGGACACCCCTGCTTGGCCTTCTTGGCGCGTTTACGGGTGGCCTCGAACTCTGGGGACAGCAGGGGACACTGGGGACATGAGGGGACATTGGGGACATCACAGACACCCAGGGACAGCCATGGGGACACTGGGGACATTGGGGACATCACAGACACCCAGGGACAGCCATGGGGACACTGGGGACATTGGGGACATCACAGACACCCAGGGGACACTCCATGTCCTCTCCACATCCTCCCTGGTGTCCCACCGTCCAAGGTCTCCTGGAATTCATTGTGGGCACTGTCCCATGTCCCCACCATGTCCCCACGGTGTCCCCCCCCGTGTCCCCATGCGTCCCACCACCCAAGGTCTACTAGAACTTGTCCCCACCATGTCCCCGCAGTGTCCCCACCATCTGAGGTCTCCTGGGACTTGTCCTCTCCATGTCACCATGCTGCCCCCATGTCCCCCGTGTTCCCCTTGTGTCCCCCCCATGTCCCCACCGTCCGAGGTCTCCTGAAACTTGTTGCAGACACTGTCCCATGTCCCCCCATGTCCCCATGGTGTTCCCACATGTCCCACCATCCGAGGTCTCCTGGAACTTGTCTCGGACACTGTCCCATGTCCCCCCATGTCCCCATGGTGTTCCCACATGTCCCACCATCCGAGGTCTCCTGGAGCTTGTCTCTCCCATGTCTCCATGGTGTCCCCTATGGCGTCCCCACCAACCGAGGTCTCCTAGAACTTGTCTCCAGGTCCCCACCATGTCCCACCATGTCCCCATGGTGTCCCCACAGTGTCCCACCATCCGATGTCTCCTGGAACTTGTCCCGGACGCTCTCCAGCTTCTCCATGGCCTTCATGTTGGGGGCGGCGATGCGCTGCAGGACGCTCTGCTGCTCCGTCAGCCGCTGCTGCAGCGCCGCCATCTCCTGCCGGATCTCCTCCTCCGCCTGGGCGTCCTGGGGACAGCAGGGGACATTGGGGACATCAGGGGACATGTGGGACATCAGCGGTGTCAGGGACAGCAGGGGACATTGGCGACATCAGGGGACATGTGGGACATCAGCGGTGTCAGGGACAGCAGGGGACATGGGGACACAGCGGCTGCTGCAGCGCCGCCATCTCCTGCCGGATCTCCTCCTCCGCCTGGGCGTCCTGGGGACAGCAGGGGACATGTGGGGACATCAGTGGTGTGAGGGACATGGGGACACTGGGGACATCAGGGGACATGGGGACGCTGGGGACACAGCGGCTGCTGCAGGGCCGCCATCTCCTGCCAGATCTCCTCCTCTGCCTGGGCGTCCTGGGGACATGGGGACAGCAGGGACATCAGGGGACATGTGGGACATCAGCGGTGTCAGGGACATCAGGGGACATGGGGACACAGGCACTGCTGCAGCGCCGCCATCTCCTGCCGGATCTCCTCCTCTGCCTGGGCGTCCTGGGGACACGGGGACAGCAGGGACAGCAGGAGTGCGAGGGACAGCAGAGGACATAGGGACAGCAGGGGTGTGAGGGACATGGGGACACAGGGACATGGGGACACAGGGACATGGGGACACAGGGACATGGGGACACAGCCGCTGCTGCAGGGCTGCCATCTCCTGCCGGATCTCCTCCTCTGCCTGGGCGTCCTGGGTACACGGGGACATTGGGGACATGTGGGGACATCAGTGGTGTCAGGGACAGCATGGGACACTGGGGAC
This sequence comes from Calcarius lapponicus, assembly GCA_039654755.1. Taxonomy (NCBI): domain Eukaryota; kingdom Metazoa; phylum Chordata; class Aves; order Passeriformes; family Fringillidae; genus Calcarius; species Calcarius lapponicus. Next base: position 11,037 of record JBBFKN010000230.1, read on the forward strand.
ATCAGGGGACATGGGGACACAGGGGACGGGACAGGGACAGACAAGGACAGGGCATGTCCAAGTGTGTCCAGGTGTGCCCAGGCCGTGCCCAGGCCATGCCCAGGTGTGCCAGGTGTGCCCACAGTGTACCCAGACGTGCCCAGGTGTCCTGGGTGTGCCCAGCCATGCCCAGGTGTGCTGGGTGTACCCAGGCATGCACAGACGTGGCCAGGAGTGCCCACGCCATGCCCCGGTGTGCCCAGGTGTGTGGGACATGCCCAGGTGTGCCCAGCCATGCCCAGGTGTGCTGGATGTGCCCAGGTGTGCCCAGCCATGCCCAGGTGTGCCCAGATGTGTGGGACATGCCCAGGTGTGCCCAGCCATGCCCAGGTGTGCCCAGCCATGCCCAGGTGTGCCAGGTGTGCCCACGGTGTACCCAGACGTGCCCAGGTGTCCTGGGTGTACCCAGGCATGCTCAGACATGGCCAGGAGTGCCCACGCCATGCCCAGGTGTGCCCAGCCATGCCCAGGTGTGTGGGACATGCCCAGGTGTGCCCAGGTGTGTGGGACATGCCCAGGTGTGCCCGGCTGTCACCTTGAGCTCCTCGGGCAGGTCGCTGTAGTCGATCTCGATCAGAGCCTCGCGGGCGTAGAGGCTGGAGCTGCGCTGGGAGCTGCCACCGGGGTCCTCACCGGTGCCACCACCCTGAGGGGACAATGGGGACAGAGTGACACAGGGGACAGGGCTGGAGCTGCCACCGGGGTCCTCACCGGTGCCACCACCCTGAGGGGACAATGGGGACAGTCAGAGTGACACAGGGGACAGGGCTGGAGCTGCCACCGGGGTCCTCACCGGTGCCACCACCCTGAGGGGACAATGGGGACAGTCAGAGTGACACAGGGGACAGGGCTGGAGCTGCCACCAGGGTCCTCCCCGGTGCCACCACCCTGAGGGGACAATGGGGACAGAGTGACACAGGGGACAGGGCTGGAGCTGCCACCGGGGTCCTCACCGGTGCCACCACCCTGAGGGGACAATGGGGACAGAGTGACACAGGGGACAGGGCTGGAGCTGCCACCGGGGTCCTCACCGGTGCCACCACCCTGAGGGGACAATGGGGACAATCAGGGTGGCTCAGGGTGACATGGGGGTGTCCCCAGGTGTCACCTCCTCCTGGCTGATGTTGTCCACAGAGCCCCTGGGGTCATAGCGGGATGACTCAGGAGGACAGGGGTGGCTCAGGGGGACAGGGGTGACCCAGGGGTGGCTCAGCGTGTCCCAGGGTGTCCCCAGGTGTCACCTCCTCCTGGCTGATGTCGTCCATGGAGCCCCTGGCCAGCGGCAGCCGGATGTCCTGCATCTTGCAGGCCTGCAGGAGGTTGTGGCGGTCGCTGCGCTTCTGCTCCAGCTTGGTCTCGATGGCCGTCACCTCCTTCTGCAGGTGGGTCATCTCCCTGGGGACAGGGACACCGTGGGGACATGGCAGGGGACAGGGACATGGGGACAGGGACATGGCAGGAGACATGGTGTGGGGACAGGGACATGGGGACAGGGACATGGGGACAGGGACACAATGTGGAGACACGGTGCGGGGGACAGGAACATGGGGACGTGGTGGGGACAGGGACACAGTGTGGGGACAGGGACATGGGGACATGGCAGGGGACATGGGGTGGGACAGGGACACGGGGACAGGGACATGGGGACATGGCAGGGGACATGGGGTGGGACAGGGACACAGGGACATGGGGACACGGAGGGGGTCATGGGGGGACATGGAGAAGGACACAGGAACAGGGAATGGGGACAGGGAATGGGGACACACAGTAGGGACAAGGAAAGGGGACAGGACACGGGGACATGGCCATGGGGACACGCCCACCACAGACACGCCCACAGGGGCCTTACTTCTCTTTCTGGCCCCACCCCTTTAGCCCCGCCCCTCAACCACACCCTCATTGGCCCCGCCCCTTTGACAACACCCACACATCTTGGCCATGCCCCTTTTGTTGGCCCCACCCTCACTTGCTGGCCACACCCCCATCTGTCATGCTCCCCTTTGCCACACCCCCTCATTGGCCCTGCCCTCATTGGCCCCACCCCTTTTTCTGGCCCCGCCCCTTTAGGCCCCGCCCTCACTTGTTGGCCCCGCCCAGCTTCTTGCGGATCTCGTCCATCTCGTGGTTTTTGTCGTTCACCTCCGACTTCTTGGCCAGGTGTTGGTTCTTGAGGTCCTGCAGCTGCGCCATCGTCTCGTCGATGATCTTCATGTGCCGCTGCTCCTCCTGGGGAGAAACCACCAAAAATGGTCAAAAATGCACAAAACAACCCAAAATTATTGATGGTCTTCACGTACTGCTGCTCCTCCTGGGGAAAATGTCAAAAAAAACCCCAAAGACTTCTTCAGCTTCTCCATCTCTCCTGTCCTTGTGGTGTCCCTGGTCCCACCTCAGGTCTTCTCCACCCTGAACTTCCCAAGACCCCAAAACTCCTCAAAAACCCCCCCAAAAATCCCAAAAAGTCCCAAAAGAACCCAGAAGAACCCAAAGGACCCCAAACCTTCTTGAGCTTCTCCATCTCTACTGTCTTTGAGCTTGAGGTCCCACCTATGGTCTTCTCCACCATGAGCCACCCAAGACACCTCAAAAATCCCAGAAAAACCCTCCCAAAAAATCCCAAAAAACCCTCAAAGTCCCCAAACTTTCTTGAACTTCTTCATCTTGGCCTCATCCTTTTTCTCTCCTGGTCCCACCTCAGGTCTTCTTCATCATGGACCTCCCGAGACCCCAAAACACCTCAAAACCCCCCCAAAAACCCCATGAACCCCTAAAAGAACCCAAAAAATCTCAAACCTTCCTGATCTTCTCCATCTCTCCTGTCCTTCTGCTCTCCCTGGTCCCACCTCAGCTCCTCCTCACCAGGAGCATCCCAAGACCCCAAAACGCCTCAAAAACCCCAGAAAAATACTTCAGAAGTCCCAAAAAACCCAAAGGAACCCCAAAACCTTCTTGACCTCCTCAATCTTGGCCTTGTTCTTGTCCTCTCCACGATCCCACCTCACGTCTTCTCCACCCTGAGCATCCCAAGACCCCAAAACACCTCAAAAACCCCAGAAGAAACCCCAAAAAGCCCCAGAAGAACCCAAAGGCCCCAAACCTTCTTGAGCTTCTCGATCTCGGCCTCGTCCTTGCGCACGCCCTGCTCCCACATCAGCACCTTCTCCTGGTCCTCCCGCAGCTGGTTGCGCTCAAAGTCCAGCTGGATGCCCAGGCGCGTCTTCTGGTTCTCGAACTCCAGCCTGGGGGGACACCAGAGGGTTCTTGGGGGCTCCTCAGAGGTTCTTGAGATGGTTTTTGGGGTGCTTCAGAGGTTTCTTGAGTGCCCTGAGAGGTTTTTTTGGGGTCTCTGAGGGATTTTTGGGGACTCTGAGGGGTTTTTTTGGGGGGTTCCTGAGAAGTTCTTGGAGGTTCTTGAGATCTTTTTTTGGAGTCCTCGAAAGATTTTTGGTGTTCTCGAGATGTTTTTTGAGGTCATTGAGGGATTTTAAGGGGTCCCCAAGAGATGGTTGAGGTTCTTGAGATATTTGTTGAGGTTCCTCAGGGGTTTTTCAAGGTCCCCAAGAGACTTTTGAAGTTCTTGAGATGTTTTTTGAGGTTCCTCAGAGCTTTTTATGGGACTCTGAGAGGTTTTTGGAGGTTTCTGAACGTATTTTTGGGGTCCCCAAGAGATTTTTGGGGTCCTGGAAGGTTTTTTTTGGGGTCCCTGAAGGTTTTTTGGGATCCTTGAGATGTTTTTTGGGGTCTCTAAGATGTTTTTGGGGTCTCTGAGGGGTTTTGGAGGTTCTTGAGATGGTTTTGGGGGTCCCCAGGAGATTTTTTGGGGTTCTTGAGAAGTTCTTGAGATGTTTTTTGGAGTCCATCAGAGGTTTTGTGGGGTGCCCTGAGGATTTTTTTGTGGCTCTTGAGGGATTTTTGGGCTCCTTGAAGGTGTTTTTGGGGTTCCTCAGAGGTTTTTTGTGGTCCCTGAGAAGTTTTTGGGGGTCTCTGGGTAGTTTTAGGGTGGTTTTTGAGGTCCCTGAGAAGTTTTTTGGAGCTCCTGAAGGGTTTTTTGGGATCCCTGAGGGTTTTTTGGGGTGCCCTGACCTTTTCTTGGCGATCTCGTTCTGCCTCTTGACCTTCTCCTCCTCGAACTCCCGAATGTTCCTGACCCCGATCTCGCGGCAGAACTCCTCGAACACCTCGTCCTCCACCTGGGGTGAAAAAGGCTCAGGAACCCCCAAAACGCCCAAATTCCCCCCAAAATCTCCCCACAAATCGTCCTAAAATCCCCAAATCTGGGGGACCCCCAAAATCCCCCTCAAAATCCCCCAAATCCTCCCCAAAAACCCCAAATTCCACCCCTGAATCTTCCCCAAAATCTTCCAAATCCCTTCCAAAATCCTCCCCCAAAAAACGCAAATTTCCCCCAAAATCTCCTCACAAATGGTCCTAAAATCCCCAAATCTGGGAGACCCCAAAATCCTCAAATTTCCCCCCCAAATCTCCCTCAAAATCCCCCAAATCTGGGGGACACTAAAATCCCCCAAATCCACCTTAAAATATTCCCCAGAATTCCCCGAATCTTCCCCAAAATCATCCCCAAAAATCCCAAATTGCAGCCAAAAATCTCCCCCCAAATCGTCCCCAAAACGCCCAAATTCCCCCAAAAATCTCCTCCCAAATCGTCCTAAAATCCCCAAATCTGGGGGACCCCAAAATCCCCCAACCATCCCTAAAAATCCATCCCCAAACTCCCCAAAATCTCCCTGCAAAAAGCCCCAAATATTCCCCAAAAGGCCCCAAAATTTTCCCAAACTTGCCCAAAATCTCCCAAATTTGCCCCAAACCTGGTTCATTTTCTCTTTCAGGTCCTTCATCTCCCGCTCCCGGCCCTGGATGATTCGTTTGATGTCGTTGATGCGCGGCCCAAAATTGGCCAGTTCGCTCTCCAGCTTGGACTTCTCCTGGAAAAATGGGGAAAATTGTGAGAAAATGGGAAAAATTGGGGAAAAAAGGGAGAGAAAACGGGAAGAAAAATGGAAAAAAAAGGAGGGAAAAAAAAGGAAGAAATGGGGGGAAAATGGGAAGAAAAATGGGAAAAATGGGACTAAAATACTTCAGAGAATCCAAAAATTCCAATCCCTGAACCCAAAAATTGGGGAATTCACTCTCCAGCTTGGGCTTCTCCTGGAAAAATGGGAAAATTGTGAGAAAAATGGGAAAAATTGGGGAAAAAAGGGGGAAAAATAGGGAAAATTGGATTAAAATCCAGCCCTGAACCCCCAAATTGGCCACTTTGCTCTCAAGTTTGGGTTTTTTCCTGAAAAATTGGGAAAAATGGGAAAAATGGGAGAAAAAAATTGAAAAATTGGGAAGATGGGATAAAATCCAGCCCTGAACCCCAAAATCCCCCCTCCCCCAAACCCCAAAATTCCAATTTTTTTGCCCCAAAATCGACATTTTTTCCCCCAAATTTGAGTCTCACATGGAGGATAAGTTCCAGTCACTGTGGAAATATTTGATGGGGGAATTTTCCCCCAAAATTCCGATTTTTTAAACAAAAAATCACTTTCTTTATTCCCCAAAATTAACTTTTTTCCCCAAAAATATACATTTTTGCCCCAAAATCCTGGGGTTTTTCCCCAAATTCACATTTTCCCCCAAAAATCCAGTCTTTTACCCCTAAATTCAGAATTTTTTTCCTCAAATTCCAATTTTTTTCCCAAAAATTCTTTTTTTCCCCCCCCCAAAATTTACTTTTCCTCCCCCAAAATCCCATTTTCTTGCCCCAAATCTGAACTTCATCTGGAGGATAATTTGGGGAATATTTGATGGGGGAATTTCTCCCAAAATTCGCAATTTTTCCCCCAAAACTCAAGATTTTTTTCCCAAAAAACTCCAATTCCTCCCCCCCCAAAATTCACTTTTTTTCCCCCCAAAATTCACTTTTTTATTCCCCAATCCAGTTTTTTACCCTAAAATTCAGATTTTTTTTCCACAAAAATTCACATTTTCCCCCAAACAATCACTTTTTTTTCACAAAAATCACTTTCCCCCCCCCCCGAAATTTGCATTTTTTTCCCAAAATCCCCCTTTTTTCGCCCCAAATCCGCGTCCCACCTGCAGGTTCAGGGCCAGGTGCCGCGTCTGGTCTGCTCCAGGTCACTCTGGGAGTAATTTGAGGCGCATTGGAGCCCGTGGGCCTGGGACTGCACCTGGCGCAGCTCGGCCTCCTTGCGCTTGGCCTTCATCTGCTCCTGGAATTGGGGAGAAAACACAGGAATTTGGGAAAAATGGGAAAATTCAGGGGTCCCTTTTGGAGTCAGGTTTGGGTTTAGGCTCAGTTTAGGCTCAGTTTTAGGGTCAGTTTGGGGTCGGTTTTTGGGGTCCCACCTTGAGCTCCTCACTCCAGCCTCTCCTTTTCCTTGAGCTTGTCTGGGGTCAGTTTGGGGTTTTGGGGGTTTTTAGGTTAGTTTTGAGTTTTTAGGCTCAAGTTGGGGTTTAGGGTCAGTTTTAGGGTCAGTTTTGAGGTCAGTTTTTGGGTTTTTGGGCTCAGTTTTGGGGTCCCACCTTGAGCTCCTCGCTCAGCCTCTCCTTCTTCTCCTTGAGCTTTGTCTGGGGTCAGTTTGGGGTTTTTGGGGTTCCTTGGGGGTTTTGGGCTCAGTTCTGGGTTTTAGGCTCAGTTTTAGGGTAAGTTTTTGGGTTTTTGGGCTCAGTTTGGGGTTCCACCTTGAGCTCCTCGGTCAGCCTCTCCTTCTTCTCCTGAGTTTGTCCACGTCCTTCTCGTCCCAGCGCCGCGCTTTGGCCTTGAGGTCGCTGGCACCGCCGCCCGAGATCACCCCCCGACTTCTGGAACAGGGTCCCGTCCAGGGGCCACCGTCTGGGGGGACATCAACAGGGACATTGGGGACATTGGGGACACCCATGGGACACCATGGACTGCTGGAACAGGGTCCCATCCAGGGCCACCGTCTGGGGGGGACATTGGGACACATTGGGGACATTGGGGGACATCACTGGGACAACCTCTGACTTCTGGAACAGGGGTCCTGTCCAGGGTCACCGTCTGGGGGGACATTGGGGACACAATGGGGACATTGGGGACACTGGGGACATCGTTGGGGACACTGGGGGACATCACTGGGACAGCCATGGACTTCTGAACAGGGTCCCATCCAGGGCCACCGTCTGGGGGGACATCACTGAGGACATCAACAGGGACATTGGGGACATTGGGGACATCGTTGGGACACTGGGACATCACTGGACACCATGGACTGCTGGAACAGGGTCCTGTCCGGAGCCACCATCTGTGGGGACATTGGGGACACCCAGGGACAGCCCCGACTTCTGGAACAGGGGTCCCCGTCCAGGGCAGTTTGGGGCTGGTTTTGGGGGCGATTTCAGGCTGTTTTTGGGCATTTCTGGGGTGGTTTTAGGGTATTTTTGGGGTGATTTTGGGGCAGTTTTTGGGGTATTTTCAGGTCAGTTTTGGGGGCAGTTTGGGGCTGGTTTTAGGGTGATTTTAGGCTGTTTTTAGGGTATTTCTGGGGTGGTTTTGGGGCACCTTGTGCCCTCTCGTGGCCACTGGAAGGCCATGGGGCTGTTTTGGGCTGGTTTTAGGGAATTTTTTGGTATTTTCAGGTTGGCTTTGAGACTCTTTTAGGGGTCAGTTTTGGGATATTTTTAGGCTGGTTTTGGGGGTGATTTTTGGGGCAGTTTTTGTGGGTGTTCTTAAGGTGGTTTTGGGCAGTTTTGGGGTATTTTCCAGGACAGTTCTGGGCTGTTTAGGGTCAGTTTTTTCAGGGCCGTTTTTAGGGTATTTTTTGGGGTGGTTTTGAGGCTGCTTTTAAGGTATTTTTGGGGTGATTCTGGCCGTTTTTGGGGCACCTTGTGCCTCTGGTGGCCTCCGAAGGCGATCCTCCCGGGCGTCCTCGACGTTGTCGCAGACCAGGGCGTTGCCGCAGGCGAACTGCAGCGCCTTCTTGATGTGGGGGGGCTCGTAGCGAATCACATCGATCACCAGCTTGGCCCCCCGCAGCTCCCGCAGCTTCTCGTCCGTGGGTTTCACCTGAATCACAAAGATTTGGGGTTAAAAATCCCAAAATGGGCACCCAAAACCACCCCCAAATCCCAGCTTGGCCCCCCCCGCAAATTCCCACAGCTTCTCGTCCGTGGGTTTCACCTGAATCACAAAGATTTGGGGTTAAAAACCCTAAAATGGGCACCTAAATCCCCTCCACAGCTTCTCATCCATGGGTTTCACCTGAATCCCAAAAAATCGGGGCTTAAAAAATCCCAAAAATGGGGGTCAGGATCTCAAAGCCCCTTTTAGGGTGTCCACTGACCCCAAACCCTGTTATAGGGTCTGACCTCGAGGTAGTCGAGGGGCAGGAAGGTCTCAGTTACCGGCTGACCCCAATCACCACTATTAGGGTTTTTTAGGGTTTCTCCTGGACCCTAAACCCTGTTATAGGGTTTTCACTGACCCCAAACTCTTTTAGGGTTTTTCCTGCCCTTTTGGGGTCTGACCTCGAGGTAGTCGAGGGGCAGGAAGGTCTCAGTTACCTGCTGACCCCAATCACTGCTATCATGTTTTCACTGCCCCTAAACCCCATTTTAGAGGTTTCTCCTGACCCCAAACCCCTTGTAGGGTTTTTCCTGCCCTTTTAGGGTCTTGACCTCGAGGTAGTCAAGGGGCAGGAAGGTCTCGGGCTCCCCGCGCTGCTCCTTGATGTACTGGATGCAATCCCTGCCCGTCTTCTCCGAGTCCAACGATGATGGCGTCCATGTTCTTGCCCAGCACCTTGGTCACCGCGATCTGGTACTTCTTCTGCGTGGGCTGGCACAGGTCAATGAGGCGCCCGTACTGCGGGGTTTAGGGTTTTTATAGGGTCAGTTATGGGGTCAGTCAGGTATGGGGTCAGGGATATCAGTTATGGGGTCAGGGATATCAATTATGGGTCAGGGATATCAGTTATGGGGTCAGGGATATCAGTTTATGGGGTCAGGGGTATCAGTTATGGGTCAGGGATATCAGTTATGGGTCAGGGATATCAGTTATAGGTCAGGGATATCAGTTATGGGGTCAGTTATAGGGTATGGGGTCAGGGATATGGGGGATATCAGTTATGGGGTCAGGGATATCAGTTATGGGTCAGGGATATCAGTTATGGGGTCAGGGATATCAGTTATGGGGTCAGGGATATGGGGGATATCAGTTATGGGTCAGGGATATCAGTTATGGGTCAGGGATATCAGGGATATGGGGGATATCAGTTATGGGTCAGGGATATCAGTTATGGGTCAGGGATATCAGTTATGGGGTCAAGGACATCAGTTATGGGTCAGGGACATCAGTTATGGGGTCAGGGATATCAGTTATGGGTCAGGGATATAGGGATATCAGATATGGGGTCAGGGATATCAGTTATGGGGTCAGGGATATGGGGGATATCAGTTATGGGTCAGGGATATCAGTTATGGGTCAGGGATATCAGTTATGGGGTCAGGGATATCAGTTATGGGGTCAGGGATATCAGTTATGGGTCAGGGATATCAGTTATGGGGTCAGGGATATCAGTTATGGGTCAGGGATATCAGTTATGGGTCAGGGATATCAGTTATGGGGTCAGTTATAGGATATGGGGTCAGGGATATGGGGAATGTCAGTTATGGAGTCAAGGATATCAGATATGGGGTCAGGGATATCAGTTATGGGTCAGGGATATCAGTTACGGGGTCAGGGATATCAGTTATGGGTCAGGGATATCAGTTATGGGTCAGGGATATCAGTTACGGGGTCAGGGATATCAGTTATGGGTCAGGGGTATCAGTTACGGGTCAGGGATATCAGTTATGGGTCAGGGATATCAGTTACGGGGTCAGGGATATCAGCTATGGGTCAGGGATATCAGCTATGGGGTCAGGGACATCAGTTATGGGGTCAGGGACACTGGCAATGGGGTTGGGTTCTCCTGTGTGGGCTGGCACAGGTCAATGAGGCGCCCGTACTGCGGGATTTAGGGTTTTTATAGGGTCAGTTATGGGGTCAGGGACATTGGGGCAGTTTTTTGGGGGGGTTGGTGCAGTTTTTCGTCAGTTTTTGGATGTTTAGGGTCAGTTTTTGGGGGTGTTTTGAGGTACATTTCAGGGTATTTTGGGTCAGTCTTTGGGATGTTTAGGGTCAGTTTTTAGGGCCGTTTCTGGGTGGGTTTTGGTGCAATTTTGAGGTGGTTTTGGTCAGTTTTTGGGGTGTTCATGGTCAGTTTTTGGTGCAGTTTCTGGAGGAATTTTGGTGCAGTTTCTAGGGGGATTTTGGGTGTTCAGGGTCAGGTTTTGGTGCATTTTCTGGGGGTGTTTTGGTGCAGTTTTTGGCCACTTTTTGATGTGTTCAGTGTGACTTTGGGGGCTGCCCTCACCACAGAGCCGGTGTAGATGCGTTTGGATCAGTTTCTGGGGGTGTTTTGGGGTACATTTCAGGGTATTTTGGGTCAGTTTTTGGGGTGGTTTTGGTCAGTTTTTGGAGTGGTTTTGGTCAGTTTTTGGGGTGTTCAGGGTCAGTTTTTGGTGCAGTTTCTGGGGGATTTTGGTGCAGTTTCTGGGGGGATTTTGGGGTGGTTTTGGGTCAGGTTTTGGGTCAGTTCCTGGGATCTTTTGGGTCAGTTCCTGGGGTATTTTGGGTCAGTTCCTGGGGTGTTTTGGGTCAGTTCCTGGGGTGTTCAGGCTCAGTTTTTGGTGCATCTTCTGGGGGTGTTTTGGTGCAGTTTTTGGCCACTTTTTGGTGTGTTCAGTGTGACTTTGGGGGCTGCCCTCACCACGGAGCCGGGGGTAGAGGCGTTTGATGCTGTCCATGATCTCGGCCTTGCGCTGCTGCCGGCTGCTCTCCTGGCGGTCGATGCGCGCGTCCCCGAGCTGCTCCATCACCTGGTTCAGCTCCTTGTTGATCTCGTCGATGCGGCGCTTGGCCAGCTCCACCTCCTCGGTCAGCTCCCCCTCCAGGCGCTTCTGCTCCTCCAGGGACTGCCTGGGGGGAGAAAAGGGGGTTTGGGGGTGAAAAAACGGGATTTGGGGTCATTTTGGGGGCTTATCCTGCACCCTCCAGGCGTTTCTGCTCCTCCAGGGATTGTCTGGGGGGATAAAAAGGGGTTTGGGGTCATTTTGAGGGGTTTGGGGTGTTGATCCTACAACCTTCAGTCATTTCTGCTCCTCCAGGTACTGCCTGGGGGAGAAAAGGGGGTTTGGGGGGTGAAAAATGGGATTTGAGGGGTGAAAAGGGGAGAAATGGGGATTTAGGGTGATTTTTGGGGGTTTGGGGGGGGGTCAATCCCAGCTCCTCCAGCCATTTCTGCTCCTCCAGGGATTGTCTGGGGGAAGAAAAGGGGGTTGGGGGTGAAAAAAATGGGATTTGGGGTCATTTTGGGGGGTTTGGGGGCTTATCCTGCACCCTCCAGGTGCTTCTGCTCCTCCAGGGACTGCCTGGGGCGAGAAAAGGGGGGTTGGGGGTGAAAAAGGGGGAGAAAAGGGGGTTTGGGGTCATTTGGGGGGTTTGGGGGGCTGATCCCACACGCCTTGAGGCGTTTCTGTTCTTCCAGGGATTATCTGTGGGAGAAATGGGGGTTTGGGGTGATTTTGGGGGGTGAAAAAATGGGGTTTGGGGGGTGAAAAATTAGAGAAAAGGGGGTTTGGGGTAGAAAAGGGGGGTTTGGAGGGTGAAAAAGGGGATTTGAGGAGAAAAAGGGGAATTGAGGGGTGATTTGGGGGCTCAATCCCAGGTTCTTGAGCTGCTTCTGCTCCTCTAAGAATTGTCTGGGGAGAGGAAAGGGGATTTGGGGGATGCAAAAGGGGATTTGGGGTGGTTTGGGGGCTGATCCCACACCCTTCAGTCATTTCTGCTCCTCCAGGGACGGCCTGCAGGGACAAAGGGGGTTTGAGGGGACAAAAGGGGGTCTGGGGGCATTTTTAGGGGTTTGAGGGGACAAAGGGGGTTTGGGGGGACAAAAGGGGGTTTGGGGCATTTTTAGGGGTTTGAGGGGCTGATCCCCTGAGCCTCTGACAGGAATGGGGACATGGGGATGACCTGGGGACACTCCAACCCCCTTGGGGACACCATGGGGACACTTTGGGGACAGTCACGCACTTGCTGGTGGCGATGTACTCCTCGAGCTTCTCGATGCGCTTCTGGTTCTCCTCGATCTCCCTCAGCTTCTGCTTGATCTTGGCCTGGGGACAGGTGAGGGGACAGGTGAGCTCAGGTGGGGACAGAGGGGACAGGAGGGACAGGTGGGGATAGGTGTGTCCATGTCGGCTCAGGTGTGTCCAGGTGGGCTCAGGGGACATTTTGGGGACAGTTTGTGGTCTCACCTCCGTCTCCACCTTCTTCCTCTCCTCCAGGTCCAGCCGGTCCTGGTCGGCTTTCTGGTCGCGGTTGAACTTCTCGAGCTCCTGGGCCAGCGTGGCCGCGCGCTTGCTGGCCTCCTCCTTCAGCCGGTGGTACTTCTTCACCTGGGGGACAACCTGGGCGTCACCACACCTGCCTGGAGGAGATCCATCCCAAACCCCACCTGTCCCACCACACCTGCTTCTCCTCCATCCATCCCAAACCCCACCTGTCCCACCACACCTGCTTCTCCTCCATCCATCCCAAACCCCACCTGTCCCACCACACCTGCTTCTCCTCCAAGGTCAGGTCTCTCCCCTGGCTCTGGCTCTCCTCCATCCCTCCCAAAGCTCTCAAATCCCACCTGTCCCACCACACCTGGTTCTCCTCCAGGCTCAGGTCCTTCCCAAATCCCCAAATCCCACCACACCTGGTTCTCCTCCTGGCTCAGATCCATCCCAAACCCCACCTGTCCCACCACACCTGGTTTTCCTCCAGGCTCAGGTCCATCCCCAATCCCCAAATCCCACCACACCTGGTTCTCCTCCAGGGTCAGGTCCATCCCAAATCCCCAGATCCCACCACACCTGGTTCTCCTCCAAGGTCAGGTCTCTCCCCTGGCTCTGGCTCTCCTCCATCCCTCCCAAAGCTCTCAAATCCCACCTGTCCCACCACACTTGGTTCTCCTCCAGGGTCAGGTCCATCCCCAGTCCCCAAATCCCACCACACCTGGTTTTCCTCCAGGCTCAGGTCCATCCCAAATCCCCAGATCCCACCACACCTGGTTCTCCTCCAGGCTCAGGTCCATCCCAAATCCCCAGATCCCACCACACCTGGTTCTCCTCCAGGCTCAGGTCCATCCCAAATCCCACCACACCTGGTTCTCCTCCAGGCTCAGGTCCATCCCAAACCCCACCTGTCCCACCACACTTGGTTCTCCTCCAGGGTCAGGTCCTTCCCAAATCCCCAAATCCCACCACACCTGGTTTTCCTCCAGGGTCAGGTCCATCCCAAACCCCACCTGTCCCACCACACCTGGTTCTCCTCCAGGGTCAGGTCCATCCCAAATTCACCACACCTGGTTCTCCTCCAGGGTCAGGTCCCTGCCCTGGCTCTGGCTCTCCTCCTCCATGCGCTCCTCGAACTCCTGCCTGGATTTCTCCACGCTCAGCATCTCCTTCTCCAGCTCGTCCATGTCGGCCTTGCGTTTCTTGTACTGCTTCTGGGCGTTCTGCAGCGACTTCCTGGCCGCCTCCAGCTTCTTGATCTTGTGCGACGTGTTCTCCTTGGCCTTGATGTACTGCGGCCGCTTCTGGTTCAGCTCCGAGTCCTTCTCCCTGCGGAGCACCTCACGTGGGTTTGGGCTTTGGGCCTGGTTTGGGTTCTGGGCCTGGTTTGGGTTCTGGGCCTGGTTTGGGGCTTGGGTCTGGTTTGGGGCTGGTTTTAGGGTTTGGGCCCAGGTTTGGGGTTTGGACCTGGTTTGGGTTCTGGGCCTGGTTTGCGTTCTGGGCCTGGTTTGGGGTTTGGGCCTGGTTTGGGGCTGGTTTTAGGGTTTGGGCCCAGGTTTGGGGTTTGGGATTGGTTTGGGTTCCAGGCCTGGTTTGCGTTCTGGGCCTGTTTTGGGGCTTGGGCCTGGTTTGGGGCTTGGCATGGGTTTGGGTTCTGGGCCTGGTTTGGGTTCTGGGCCTGGTTGGGGGGTTTGGGCCTGGTTTGGGTTCTGGGCCTGGTTTGGGGTTTGGGCCTGGTTTGGGGCTTGGGCCTGGTTTGGGGCTTGGGCCTGGTTTTGGGGTCTGTGCCCAGTTTTGGGGTTTCTGCATGGTTTTGGGTTCTGGGCCCAGTTTTGAGGTTTGGGCCTGGGTTTGGGTTTGTATCTTGTTTGGGGTTTGTATCTTGTTTGGGGTTGGTGCCCAGTTTGGGATTTGTGCCTGGTTTTAGGGTTTGTGCCCGGTTTTGGGGTTTGCTGCATCCTCCCCTTCCCATTTAGGAGCCCTTCCCCTGTGGAGACAGGCTGGGCAAGCTGGGACTGGGGGAGATTTGGAACCACCTGGACTGGGAAGGTCTGAAAGTGTCCCCTGCCCATGGAACTGGATGGGAATTTAAACCTGGTTTTTAAATATTCCAACCCAAACCATTCCAGGGTTTTGGAGCCCCTCTACCACAGAGACAGGTTGGGATTGTCCAAGATTTGGAACCACCTGGTCTGTGAAGGTGTCCCTACCTATGGAACTGGAATTTAAACCTGGTTTTTAAAACATCCCAACCCAAACCATTCCACTTTTTCCCACCCAATTTTTGCCGTTTCCACCCCCAAACTCCCAGGCTGCTCACTTGATCTCCTTCTCGATCTGCTGCTGCTCCCTCATCATCTTGCCCAGCTCCTTCTTGCGGTCCTTGAGCTCGTCCTCCACCCTGTCCATCCTCTTCTTGTCCTTGTCGATCTCGCGGTTCTTCAGCCCCAGCTCCTTGTTGAGCTTCTCGATCTCGGCCTCGTTGTGGAAGAGTTTGAAGAGCTGCAGCTGCACCTGCGCCCGAACCACCTCGTCCTTGAGCCGCTGGTACCGGTCAGCCTGGGGGAAAGGGGGGACAGGGGATTGGGGGGGTTAGGCCTGGTTCTAGCCAGGAGCTGCTCAAACCCAGGACTTGGGCCTGGCTCTGCTCAGGAGCTGCTCAAAGCTGGGCTTTGGGCCGGCCTAGGCCTGGCTCTGTCCAGGAGCTGCGCTTTGGGCCTGGCTCTGGCTCTGTCCAAGAGCTTCTGGAGCTCAGGCTCTGTGCAGAACCCTCCCGGCACTTCCAAAATTCGCTTTTCCTGGCACTCCAAGCATTCCCAAACTCCCCTTTCCAAAGCATTCCCAAGCCCTTTATTCCCAAAACTCCGGGTGTTTCCACCTCCTCCTTCTCCTGCTTGGCCTCCTTGCGCTCGGCCGCGATGTTTTTCTTGCGGTGGTAATTGAACTGCGTGTCCTCCTCGGCCTTGACCATCTCCTTCTTGCGCTTGTCGTACTCGGGGGCGAGCTCCCCCGAGCGGCTGATCTCCTCAAACAGGGCCGTGCGCTCCTTGGGGTTCTTCATGGCGATGGACTCCACGGCTCCCTGAAAAATGGGATCAAAAATGGTCCTAAATCCCTAAATTCCTGTGAGGGATCTCTGAATTCCAAAACGGAATCCCTAAATCCCTGGGGATCTCCTCAAACAGGGCCGTGCGCTCCTTGGGGTTCTTCATGGCGATGGACTCCACTGCTCCCTGAAAAATGGGATCAAAAATGATCCTAAATCCTGTAGGAAATGGTCCTAAATCCCTAAAACCTAAAAGGGAATCCCTAAATCCCTGGAGATCTCCTCAAACAGGGCCGTGCGCTCCTTGGGGTTCTTCATGGCAATGGACTCCACTGCTCCCTGAAAAATGGGATCAAAAATGATCCTAAATCCCTAAATTCCTGTGAGGAATCAGTGAATTCCTGAGATGGATCCCTAAATCCCTGGGGATCTCCTCAAACAGGGCCGTGCACCCCTCGGGGTTCTTCATGGCGATGGACTCCACTGCTCCCTGCGGAAACAGGGGCAGAAATGATCCTAAATCCCATTAGAAATGGTCCTAAATCCCTGAGAATGAGCCCTAAATCCCTGCAGGGTCAGAGGTCCCTAAATCCCTGAGATGGATCCCTGAATCTCCTGGGGATCTCCTCAAACAGGGCCCTGTGCTCCCTGGGGTTCCTCATGGAGATGTCATGGAAAAAAGGGAGTCAAAGAGCCCCAAAATCCCAGAGGTGGTCCCCAAATCCTGACTGGAGAGTCCCTAAATCCCCAAATCCTGACAAGAGGGTTCCCAAATCCCCTCAGGGGGTGGGAGATCCTGACAGAGGAGAAGTACCAGGAGCAGCCGATCCCAAACAGCCCCAGGAGCTCCTGTGGGTCCTTCCTGGAACCTGGAAAAGGGTCAGGGGGTTCCTAAATCCCCTCAGGGGGTTCCCAAATCCTCCTGAGGAGCTCCTAAATCCTTGAGGAAGTTTGGGGGATCAGGGAGACCCCCCCCAAATCCACATGAGGGGTCTGGGGTCTCCTTCAGGGAAGATCCCCTCCCTCATCCCCTTGGGGTCCTTTATGGGGTCAGGAAGGTTCCTAAATCCCATGGGGGGGCCCCAAAACCTCATGGAGGGTCCCCAAATCCCCACGGGGCCCTGGGGGATCCCTTTGGGGTGGCAAAATGAGGGAAACCCCCCAAAAAATCATCCTGGGAGCACAAAAACCTCCCTGAAAAGCCCCAAAATCCCCCTGAACCTACACAACCCCCCCCCCCAACCCCCATCAAAACCTCCCCAGAACCCCAAAATCCCCCAAATTACCCCAAAAAAATCCCAAAAGGCTCCCAAACCCCCTCCCCACCTGGAAGACGAGGAAGTTCCTGGCCTTGATGAGGATGCCCAGCTTCTCCAGCTCCTCGCTGTACTCGCTCAGCTGCACCACCCGGTTGTTGATCTTGTACTCGGAGGAGCTGCCTGGGATGGGGGATTTGGGGGCTCAGGGGGATCCCCCAAACCCTAAACACCCCCAAAATGTGTCCCCCAAACCCTAAACATCCCAAAATGGGCCCCCCAAACCCTAAACACCCCAAAATGGGCCCCCCAAACCCACCCCACAGCAGCTCCCAAACCCCAGCAGTGTCCCTAAAACCCCCTGGCCCTCAAAGCCCACCCTAAACCAGCTCCAAAATCCCCAGAAATGTCTCAAAAAGACCCAAAAATGCCCCCAAACCCCTGGAATCTCCCCCAAACCCCCGGCAATACCCCCATAGTCCCCAAAATGCCCCCAAAGCCCACTCAAAACCCAGCCCCAAAAGCCCCAGAAATGCCCTCAAACCCCTGGAAATACTCCCAAACCCACCCCAAAACCTCTGGAAAATGCTCCCAAACCCCCAGAAATGCCCCTAAACTCACCCCAAAACCTTCTGAAATACTCCCAAAGCCTACCCCTAAACCAGCCCCAAACCCCCCAGAAATGCCCTGAAAAAGCCCCAAAATGCCCCCAAAGCCCACCCTAAACAGCCCCAAAACCCCCAGAAATGCCCTGAAAAAGCCTCAAAACGCCCCCAAAAGCCCACCCTAAACCAGCCCCAAAACAGCCCCAAAACCCCCAGAAATGCCCCTAAACCCTCCCCAAAAGGCCCCGAAATACCCCCAAAACCCACCCTAAACCAGGCCCCAGCCCCCCAGAAAGCCCCAAAATGCCCCAAAACGCCCCCAAACGGCCGGGAGTTCCCCCCAGAGCGGCGCTGACCGACGATGACGCGGGCGAAGGTTCGGTCCTCGGCGCCCTCCTCCGAGTACACCATGCTGACGAAGGCGCGGCTGGCCGCGGGTTTGCCCACGGGGGCGCCGTGGATCAGGTCCCGCAGCGGTCTTCCACGCGCAGGTTGCTCGTCTTCTCGCCCAGCACGAAGCTGATGGCGTCCATCAGGTTGGATTTACCTGTGGGAAGGGGTTTGGGGGGACAGCCGGGGGGTTACGGGGGTGGGGGAGCCTCGGGAGGTGAGGGGGGACCCCAGGGAATGGGGGGAACTGAAGGAATTGAGGGGGGACCCCAGGGAATGAGGAAATCAAAGGAACTGAGGGGGGATCCCAGGGGAATGGAGGGAGCCCAGGGAATTATTGGGGGACCTCAGGGAATGGGAGAACCAAAGGAATTGAGGGGGACCCCAGAGAATGGGGGAATCAAAGGAATTGAGGGGGGACCCCAGGGAATTGAGGGGGAACTGAAGGAACTGAGGGGGGACCCCAGGGAATGGAGGGAGCCCAGGGAATTATTGGGGGACCTCAGGGAATGGGAGAACCAAAGGAATTGAGGGGGGACCCCAGAGAATGGGGGAATCAAAGGAATTGAGGGGGGACCCCAGGGAATGGGGGAACCAAGGGAATTAAAGACGGAACCCAGGGAATGTGGGGAATCCAAGGAATTGAGGGGGGGACCCCAGGGAATGGGGAAAGCCAAAGGAACTGAGAGGGGGGCCCTAAGGAATGGGGGTGTGAAGGGAGCCCAGGGAAATTATTGGGGGACCCCAGGGAATGGGGGGGGGCACCCCAGGGAATGTGGGGGAACCCAGGGAATTAGGGGGGGGGACCCCTGGAATGGGGGATTGGAGAGAACCCAGGGAATTGAGGGAGGACCCCAAGGAAAGAGGGGGGAGTCCAGGGATGGAGGGGAAGGGCTGAGAGGGGACCCCAGGGTGTGAGGTGGGGAGGCCGCAGGGACAGGGGGGAGACCCAAAACCTTAGGAGGGACCCCACAGAATAGGGAGGACCCCAGGGGAAGAGGAGGGAGGCGAGGGGAGACCCCAGAGAGGGGCCGAGGGAGGGCTGTGGAGAATTATTGGGGACCCCAAGACTTAGGAGGGACCCCATGGAATATGGGGGAACCCCAGGGGAAGAGGAGGGAGACGAGGGGGGACCCCAGAATGGGAGGCAGGGAGCAAGGAAGGGCTGTGCAGAATTATTGGGGACACCAAGGCTTAAGAGGGACCCTACGGAATATGGGGGACCCCAGAGAGCGAGGGGAGGGGGGCGAGGGAGGGCTGTGCAGAATTACTGGGGACTCCAAGGCTTAGGACGGACCTCAGGGAACGGGGAACCCCCGGGCAGGGCGGGAGGAGGAACCGGGAGCGGGGCAGCGCAAAGAACTCGGGGTCACCCCTCAGACCCATGACGGGAGCGGCCTTGACCCCCCCCCCCCCCCTCTACCCCCGAGAGCCCCCCCGGGACTCACCGGAGCATTGGGGCCGATGATGGCGGTGAAGCGGCGGAAGGGCCCGATGATCTGGCGGCCCTTATACGACTTGAAGTTCTCGATCTCGATGAGCTTCAGAAGCCCATGGTGAGGCCGGGGCGGCCCGGGAAGGTCCCGCGGGTCTGAGGGGATCCCGGGGGGTCTTAGGGGGGCTCGGGCCGGGGCCGCGGCCGGAGGGCGGGAAAGCGGCGGCTGAGGCGGCCGCTGAGGGACGGAGCGCTGCGCCTCGCGATTGGCTCAGCGCGCTGTCAATCTTCACCTTAACCCCCACCTCCTTGCCTCTGATAGGCCGGCGGGTTCCCGTGGCGGTTCTCTCTGGCGCCACGCCTTGCGATAGGCTATAGTGCTGTCAATCTTCGCTGTAACCCCGCCTTCTCGCTTCCTATTGTCGCCAGTTTGAACTCGGGGTTGGTGGCGCCAGCGGGCTCATTTGCATGGAACGTACCAAGTCTGGGGGAGCAGGGGGAGGAGTGGACTGGGGCCGCCCCGTCGCCATGGGAACGGGGGACGCCATGGGGCAAAGGGAGCCGCAAATTGGGGGATTTTCGGTAAAATATCGCGTTTGTCGGCGATCGGAACAAAGAACCTTGGACAAGATTTACTGCTCGAGGTTTTTTTCCCACTCAGAATGATTCTGTGATTGCCAAAGTTATAAATTAACTCGGAATAATAAACAATAACTTAATGATGATCGTATATTGTTTAAGTATACATATTTCTTGTAATATTGTTCTCTATTAATACTTACGAACTTGCACTGAAGTTACAAGGTATTCACACATTTGCATTGTAAGGTATTAAGGTGTTAATACAATCTGGCTTATATATACGGTTTAATATCAATATAATCTAATTAGAATTTCTTATCTATTTGTGCAACCCTGATAGCTATATAACCCCATATAGCTTTTTATATATATAAAAATATATATAAGTAACTTTTTTACAATGTAATGGCTATATATGGTTAACTAGCTGCTTAATGCTCAATCGAAAAACGAATAAGAAAAAACTCACCAGGCAGATAGCTTTAGGATAGTTTGTGTAGCAATAATGAGATATGGCAAGTGCAGAACAATTAGCTCATGAAATGGAGAATTTAGGCTGGTTAAGAGCAGACAGACCAAGGATCACCATAAACTGCCCATGCTCTGAGACAAAGTTGAGAAGTTCAGACGTGAGGAAGACCTTGGAAGCTTTCATCAGAAACCCCAACTGCCCCCAAACTGGGGAGACACCAAGCGCTGTGCAAAAGAACTGACAACTGTGAGATCAAATATAATATAAACTTTGTTATCAACATCCTATTAATCCTGAATTTAAAAGCAGTGTTCTGGATAATAGGTCATTGTTATCCAAATATTCTTGTTGTATCCGACACCTGGACACCTGATCCAGCATCCCAGGTGTGTTCTTACCTGGGGACTCCACTCACTGACGTCACTGCCCCTCAGACCTCACAGGCATCATTTTCACTCCCACCAACCCTTCACAGAGTGGATTTTCACCTCGTTTCCCCACAGTTGCCTCCCAAACCCCACAGGTGCCATTTCTCCTCAGCTGCCCCTCATGGCCACCATTTCCCCCCACACACTCACAAGGCTCCATTTTCCCCTGTTTTCTCCTCAAGGCTCCATTTCCCCTCAATTTCCCCTCAAAGGCTCCATTTCCCTCACTTTTTCCCCCCATGGCCTCCATTTCCCCCCAGTTTCCCCTCAGGGGCTCCATTTCCCCCTCCATTTTCTGCTCATGGGTTCAATTTCTCCCCACTTTCCCCTCACGGGCTCCATTCGCCCCCATTTTCCCCTCAAAGGCTCCATTTTCTCCCATTTTCCCCTCCACGGTTCCATTTCCCCCCCTTTTCCCCTCACGGACTCAATCTTTCCCCTCAATTTCCCCCCATTTTCCCCTCAGTTACCCCTCTAAGGCTCCATTTCCCCCCCCAGGCTCCATTTCCCCCCATTTTCCCCTCATGGGCTCCTTTTTCCCCCCCATTTTTCCCATGGGCTCCTTTTTCCTCCCATTTCTCCCTCAAAGGCTCCACTTTCCCCTCATGGGCTTCCATTTTCCCCCATTTTCCCTCATTTTCCCCTCATGGGGCTCCATTTTCCCCCAATTTCCCCTCAGGGGTTCCATATCCCCCATTTTCCCCCTCAAAGGCTCTATTTTCCTCCAATTTCCCCTGAAAGTCTCAGTTTCCTCTATTTTCCCCTCACAGGCTCCATTTCCCCCCAGTTTCCCCTCAAAAAAGCTCCATTTTCCCTAATTTTTCCTCACAGCTCCATTTCCCCCTCAAGCGCTCCATTTCCCCGTTTTCCCCTCACAGACACCATTTCCACCCCTCATGGGTTCCCAAAATTCCAATATCTCCTCTAAAACGTCCCTTTTTACGGGCAAAATTGTTTCTATCCCTTAAATTATCAGGTTGTCCTGAAATGACTCCTTCCTCCCCAAACACTTTTCAGTTTGGCCAAAACCCTCTATTTTGCCCTGAAATTCCCATTTCCCCCTTCAAAATTAACTGATTTCTCTCTAAAAATATGGATTTTAACTTTAGAATTTTTGATTTTTCCTATAAATCCCGACAGTCTCAGGCGCAAAATTCCCATTTCCCCACACAAACATTGGTTTTCCATTATAACTATGGATTTTTTCCTCTAATATTTATGATTTATCCTCTATATCTGGAGGATCTCACATCCAAAAATTCCCATTGTCCCCTCACAAAAATACTGGTTTTCCACTGAAAGTAGGATTTTACCCCCAAAATTCCAACTTTGCCTACAAAAATTACTGGTTTTTCTACTAAAACTATGGACTTTTCCTTCTGTTATTTTGATTTTTCCTCTAGATCTGGATGGTCTCCCTTTGAGTTTGGGGGCACCGAGTGGGAGGGGTCACGAAACCCACGCCCCTCACTAAACCACGCCTCTTTGATCGCTAACCACGCCCCCCGACCACCCAAAGCGCTATTAGGTCACGCCCCTTTGTAATGACCACGCCCTCTCCATTGGGCACGCCCCCTGCGTCGCCACGCCCCCTGCGGCAGCGCGCGCGAGGGGGCGTGGCCAGGGCAGCGCGCGCCGGCCCCACCCCCGCGCCCCCCCTCAGGTACCGGCGGGATCGGAACGGGGGGGGGGGGGGGAACCCAAAATTGGGGAATTTTTAACCCAAAATGGGGCCGGATGGAGGGGCTGAGGGAGGAGGGGAGATGGACCCAGGAAAGGAAGGATTTGGCCCAAAAAGGGGAGTTTGGGTCCAAAAAGGGTGGGGTTGGGCACCTGGAAAAGTGAATTTGGCGTCCCCCAAAAAGGGTGGGCCGCTCCAAAAGTGCGGGTTGGGTCTAAAAAAGGGGGGATTTGACCCAAAACCGGGAAAATAGAAGGGTGTGAGCAAAGGGAGAGTTTGGTCCCAAAAAGGGGAAATTTGAATTTAGAAAAAGGAGTTTGGACCCCAAAAAGGTGGGGGTTGATATCAAATATGAGGATTTGGCTCCAAATATAGGGATTTTGACCCCAAAATATGGAATTTAGCCCAAAAATATGGAATTTAGCACCAAAAAAGGGTGTGTTTATCTACAAAAAGGGAAATTTGGTTCCTGAAAGTGGGAATTTGGGCCATAAGGAAGGTGTGGCCTCAGAAATGGGGGAGTTTATAACCCAAAAAGTGGAGTTTGACACCAAAAAAGGGGGAATTGTGGTTTTAATAGGTGGGGTTTGGTCTCTAAAGGGGGGAATTTTGGCCCTAAGAAGGGGCTGGCTTGCCTCAAAAATCAGGGGATTGTTCCCAAATGAGGAGATTTGTCTCAAAAAGGGGATTTTTGACCCCAAAATGGGGAATACGGTCCCCAAAAAGTGGGGGCTGGCTCCAAATGGGGATTTTTTGTGGGACCATTTAACCTCTGAAATTCCCAATTTCCCCATAAAATTCCCCATTTCCCCACAAAATTCCCCATTTTCTCCCCAAAATTTCCTGTCTTCTCAAAAAAAAAAAATCCCAATTTTTCCAAAAAATTCTCCATTTTCTCCCCAAAATTCCCCATTTTTTGCATCCAGCTGAGTAATTTCCCTGGCATTCATTGCCCCCCCCCCCCCCCCATAATTTTCAATTTTTGCCACTCAGTGCCGTTTTTCCTTCTCAAAACCCACAAAATTATGAATTCAGTACCAAAAGACCATTTTCTGCCCCAAAATTGGACTTTTTCCCACCCTGGGTCCTCTCAATTTTTGCCACAAACTGGATTTTTTCCATCTTGAGTTTCCCCCATCCTCCACCAAGATCTGCTCTTTAATTTTTCTCTCTATATGCAATTTTATATTTTTATAAATTTTGATGCATTTTTTTCGTTTCCCTCAAAACAACGCAACTGTACCCCCAAATTATTTCCCCCAAAATGGCTCCTTTCCACTGGAAATTCCTTTTTCCCACCCCAAGCCTCTTTTTAGTCCTACAAAAGAAGAATATTTCCCTCTCCAAAATTAATTTTCCCTCCAAAAATACCTTTTTCAAGGGGAAAAAAAAAGTCCTTTTTTCCCCAAACCTGTGATTTCCCCCAAAATTCTGTCTCCCCTCAAATGTCCCTTTTTCCTGCCAAAATTCTCTCTATTCCAATAAAATTAATCAGATTTGTCTCTGAAATTGATCTTTCCTCCCTAAACACTTCTTGGCATGGCCAAAGGAATTGCTATTTTGCCCCCAAAAATTCCCATTTTCCCCTGCAAAATACTGATTTTCCCCAAAATAGGGGTTTTCCTCTGATGGTTTTGATTTTTCCTCTAAAAATTTCAGTTTTCCCCTCCAAAAAAGTGGATTTTACCCCCATACCCAGCATTTCCCCCTCCAATAATGGGAATTTTTTTCTCTAAAATCGTGCATTTTCCTTAAAAATTCTTCGTTTTCTCCCCAAAAACCCTCAAAAACGTGAGTTTTCCTTGGAAATTTCCCTTTTCCCTCTGAATCCAGGGATTTCCTCCCACAGGTGCCATGATGGTGACGTCATCGCTGCCCCTCTGATGTCATACTCTCCCCGCTGACGTCATGGCGGTGCCGGGGGCGTGGCCGGCGCGGGGGGCGGAGCCCTCGGACAGCAGCCCCGAGCCCCCCCTCCCCCTCCAGCTCCCCGGCCCCCCCCTGTCCGACTCCAGCCCCTCCCCCACCGAGGACCACGCCCACCCCTTGTGGGCGGGGCCAAGGGGGCGGGGGCCAGGGCTCGCCACGCCCCTCCCAACCCTGGCGGGGGTGGGGGGGGAGCGGCCCCTGGCGCTGTTTGAGGTGAGGCCACGCCCCCTGCAAATACCCAACCCTAATTAGCTCCGCCCCCTCATTAGCCCCGCCCACTTCATACATACTATTCTGTTGTGAAGCCAACACCCCCTAAAGACCCACCCCCTAATTAGCCACGCCTCATTAGTGCCCTGGTACTGTCGATAGGCCACGCCCACCTCCTGTGATTAATTATCACAGCCAATTAATATTTCTGCATGAAACCATGGCCCTTCCTGGCCCCGCCCACTCAGAGTGCCTCCCCAAGCACCTGCTGCCATTTATGGCAAGGCCACGCCCCCAGCCCCTCCCTGACCCCACCCTCATTGGCCCCACCCCCACATTGCTATGCCCCTTTAGCCCCTCCCCTTTTCAGCCCTGCCCCACCCACTCTGCTCTGAGCCCCTCCCTCCTTGGCCCCGCCCCCTGAGCCCCACCCTCTTTGTCCCTGCCCCCTAAGCCTGCTGACCTTTAAACCCCACCCTTCTTAGCCCCGCCCCGATCCCCTCCCTTCTTAGCCACGCCCCTTGACCTCTCCCTCTGTAGCCACGCCCCAGCCCCGCCACCTTTGAGCCCCTCCCTGCTCTGCCCCACCCTCCTTAGCCCCGCCCCCAAGCCTGCCCCCATTTGAGCCAATCCAATGCCCTAGGTCCTGAGCCCCCACCCTCTTTGGCCCCACCCCCCCGAGCCCCACCCTGCTTAGCCCCGCCCCCTGAGCTCCATGACCCCGCCCCCTCCCAGGAGGAGCTGGCCACCCGTCCCCCGCGTGCCGGCGCTGCTGCGCAGGATGGCCCCGTACAGCGCCCTGAGCCCGACAGCGACTGCGGCACCGCGCAGGTGAGCGACCGACACACCTGGGACACCTGGGGTACCTGGGGACAACACCTGGGGACACCTGGGGTACCTGGGGACACACCTGGGGACACCTGGGACACACCTGGGACACACCTGGGACACACCTGGGGTGCCTGGGGACACACCTGGGGTGCCTGGGGACACACCTGGGACACACCTGGGGTACCTGGGGACACGGGGTACCTGTACAGCCCCGTACAGCGCCCTGAGCCCCCGACAGCGACTGCGGCACCCGCGCAGGTGAGCGACCGACACACCTGGGGGACACCTGGGACACACCTGGGGACACCGGGGGTACCTGGGAACACACCTGGGGACACATCTCGGGTACCTGGGGACACAACCTGGGGTACCTGGGGACACGGGGTACCTGTTACAGGCCCCGTACAGTGCCCTGAGGCCCGACAGCGACTGCGGCAACCGCGCAGGTGAGCGGCTGACACACCTGGGACACACCTGGGGACACACCTGGGGACACCTGGGACACACCTGGGGACACCTGGGACACACCTGGGACACACCCTGGGGACACCTGGGACACACCTGGGGACACACCTGGGGACACCTGGGGTAACTGGGGACACGGGGTACCTGTACAGCCCCGTACAGGCGCCCTGAGGCCGGACAGTGACTGCGGCACCGCGCAGGGTGAGCGACTGACACACCTGGGACACACCTGGGGACACCTGGGACACACCTGGGACACACCTGGGACACACCTGGGGTACCCGGGGGACATCTGGGGACACACCTGGGACACACCTGGGGGACACCTGGGGTACCCGGGGACACGGGGTACCTGTACAGCCCCGTACAGCGCCCTGAGGCCCGGACAGCGACTGCAGCCACCGCGCAGGTGAGCGACTGACACACCTGGGACACCTGGGACACACCTGGGACACACCTGGGGACACCTGGGGTACCTGGGACACACCTGGGACACACCTGGGGACACACCCTGGGACACACCTGGGGTACCTTGGGACACACCTGGGACAACCTGGGGTACCTGGGACACACCTGGGGACACACCTGGGACACACCTGGGGTACCTGGGGACACACCTGGGGTACCTGGGGACACACCTGGGACACCACCTGGGGTACTGGGGACACACCCTGGGACAACCTGGGGTACCTGGGGACACACCTGGGACACACCTGGGACACATCTGGGGTACCTGGGGACACACCTGGGACACACCTGGGACACACCCTGGGGTACCTGGGCACACGGGGTACCTGTACAGCGCCCTGAGGCCGGACAGTGACTGCGGCACCACGCAGGTGAGTGACTGACACACCTGGGACACACCTGGGGACACATCTGGGGGACATCCGGGGGGCATCTGGGTGAGCCCGGTGTGACCCTGCTGTCCCCTGTGTCCCCTCTGTCCGCCAGCGCCGCGCCCTGGGGACGCTGCAGGGCGTGGTGGCGCCGTCGCTGCAGTCGCTGCTGGGGCTGGTGCTGCTGCTGCGCCTGCCCTGGGTCGTGGGACAACGGCGGCGTCCTGGGGACAGCGGCCATCGGCGTGCTCCTGGGGGCCTGCGTGAGTCACCTTGGGGACAGGGACACACCTGGGGACACACCTGGGGAATGGGGACCACACCTGGGGTCACAGCTGGGGAATGGGGACACACCTGGGGTCACAGCTCTCCTGGGGACAGCGGCCATCGGCGTGCTCCTGGGGGCCTGCGTGAGTCAGCGGGGACACCTGGAGACAGGACACACCTGGGGAATGGGGACACAGTGGGGTCACAGCTGGTCATTGGTCAGTTGGTCATTGGTCAGTGGCCAGAGGGGTCATTGGTCATTGGTCAATGATCAGGTTGGTCATTGGTCATTGATCATTGGTCAATGGTCATTGGTCATTGGTCAGTTGGTCATTGGTCAGTTGGTCATTGGTCATTGGCCAGTCGGTCATTGGTCACTGATCAGTTGGTCATTGGTCGTTGGTCATTGATCATTGGTCATTGATCATTCGTTGTTGGTCATTGGTCATTGGTCATTGGTCAGAGGGGGTCATTGGTCGTTGGTCATTGGTCAGTGGTCAGGTTGGTCATAGGTCACTGGTCACTGGTCATTGGTCATTGATCATTGGTCATTGGTCACTAGTCATTGGTCATTGGTCACTGGTCCATTGGTCACTGGTCATTGGTCACTGGTCATCGGTCATTGGTCACTGGTCATTGATCATTGGTCACTGGTCATTGGTCAGCTTGGTCATTGATCATTGGTCACTGGTCATTGGTCACTGGTCATTGATCATTGGTCACTGGTCAGTGATCATTGGTTGTTGTATTGCACTAAATAGTTATTCAGCTGTCCTGCACTGGGTGATCCCTTCTAGGACCTATAGCCCCTGCCCTGGTGGTTCCTGGGTGGCTCCTCCCCATGGTCCCTCCCAATGTTATCCCATTGGCCGGTCCCCTTTCCACGCCCTCCTTCCCCTGGTTGCAAAATCCCCGGCACAGAAGAGGCAGGCCTCTTTCGTCACCTGGGGTGATGCGATCAGGACGTGTGCTACCATCAGGAATAAAATGGATGTTTGCCCCCCGTGGTGAAAGAGCGCTCTTCGTCTCTTGCTTCGTCTTTTGTGGGATCTGTTGAGCTCGAGTCCAGAGCTGGCTGGAATTGGACTCATATAAGGCTCAGAAACAAACAGATTACTGCAGGTGGCGCCCCAACGTGCTCGTCTCCCACGACGGTCCACGAAGTAGCTGGTATTTCCACCGCGTGGATTACAATTGGCTTTTGGACTTCCCACCTTCCTCTGCCCTCCTTCGTCACGTTTTTGTCGGCAAGAGGGCTAGAGGGCGGAATCGGGACCCCGCCGACCCACGGCGGGCCCGATTCCCAAGACGAGGGACTTCTCGCCAGCTGTCCCAGCCAGTCAAATCCCCAAGGTGGGGTGAGTATCCCCCGCGCAGCTTAGGAGACCCCGGGGGGACCCTCAGAGGGTGGAGGTGCACTCCCGGTGCAGGGAAAACCCGTCCTTGAAGGCGTTTGCGTGTCTCGCGCGGGGGGCGGCGGGCGGAGCGGCTCCGGCGATCCACCCGGCGCCTGTGCGCTGTTTTCGGAGCTTGCCTGGTTGCGCCGGTGCGTGCCCGCAGCTCCCGGGAGCGGCGGCAGAGCCCGGCACGCGGCGCGGGACCGCTCAGGCGGGCCCACGTGGCATCCACGTGGCAGGGGGTTGTTTGCAGCTGCCGTTCGCCATTTTAAAAAGCCGCGCGGTGTTACGCAAGTGCTTTCGTCTCCCCCCGGAGAGGGGGGGGGGGGGGGAGGAGTTTCCCCAGGATTGGCTGTGGCCTCAGAGCTTTCAGTTTTCTGTTTATGCTGGCGGTGTTACGCAAGTGCTTTCGTCTCCCCCGGAGAGGGGGGGGGGGGGGGAGGAGTTTCCCCAGGATTGGCTGTGGCCTCAGAGCTTTCAGTTTTCTGTTTTTGCTGGCTGTGAGAAGGCAGATTTAAGTGCGGCAGAGAGCAAACATGGGTGCTAGGCTTTCTGCGGCGCAGAGGAGCATTTATACTCCAATTTTTGAAAACCCTAAATAGCGAAAATGTTACGGTCTCCAAAGCAGTTTTAAAACGATTTGTTCGCTGGATCTCTTTACATTTCCCTCAGTTTACCCAGCAAAATGTTAAGTCTGTCTCTGCCTGGGACCAAATTGGAACCCTGTTAACAGCAAAGGCAGAACAGGGGGACGGATCAGTGTCCCAGTTTTTCCCTGTGTTCCTGATAATTCGGAAAGAACTCCTGAAGAGAGATTTGAAAAGACAATCAGAGAAAATCTCCCCTCCTGCGGCTTCCCCTCCCCCCAAACCCTCTGCCCCTGAACTGAGAGACGGGAGCGAAGCTTCCCGGCAGTTTCAGGGTACTGGGCACTGCCATTGCTACTCTGGCCTTCCACCTCTCTCCCAGTACCCTGGCAGTGGTGAGACTGCAGACCACATGGCCGGAGCCCAAAATGGCAGCAGCCACGTGTTCCAGCCCCCCCACCTACCCTTCTTCTCCCCATAATCCCTTTTGCCCACCTGTCCCCTCCCCCAACCCATTCCGGTCCCACAACCCCTTCCTTCCCTTGGACGCTCCTCCCCCCTCCCCTTGTGTCCCCGCCCACCATTGCGTCATCCTCTAACCCCGCCCCTAGTTCCCACGGTTGCCCCGCCCCCCCTGGCTGTCCCCTGCGCCCCTCTGTCTTGGTCCCAAGAGGGTGGGGCTGAGGGCTGGGGGGGTGTGGCCGAAGGTTGGGGGGGTGGGCCCCTGCCCGGTTCCCACGGGGGTGGGGCAGAGGGAGGGGGCATCCCACCTCCCAGTTACCAAGCCACCGGGGTGGGAGGAACAGATGCAAGAAGTGTACCTTCCCCCCGGTCTCCCTAAGGATGAGGGGAGGGGTGTTTCCCTGCCTAGTTCCCAGGGCTGTGGGGCTGCGGGAGGGGGGTGGTCCCCTTCCCGGTACCCAAGCCGCTGGGGCTGGAGGGGGAGATCCTGGGGTCCAAAACAGGGAAGAAAAGGTCATCCCTTTGGTAGCCCCGGTTCAGTACACAGGTGGTAGAACTGGTCCCAGATCCTATCAGCCTTTCTCATATCACTCCAAGCGTGAGTTATGCAAAAGTCAGTTAGAATTTGGGAGAAATAGTGAAATTTTCAGAAGCATGATGAGAGCTACATTAACCTCTCTCGAATTTGTTCCTGCTGACATTGTGGATCTTTTCCGGTGCCTGCTTACCCAGTCAGAATTTGACCTATGGGAAAGCTCCTGGAAGAGATCTCTCAGGGATCTTGTGGAAGAACTTAAACAGACCCCTCAAGGTGCCAAAGATTTAGAGAATAATAATATTACTTATGAACATTTGTGTGGCGAGGGAGAGTGGGTTAAGCCTGAGGACCAAGCCCGAGTGTTATCAAAATTCATTCTAGATAAGATTTCAAACACTGCAGAAAAGGCTTTTAATCAGCTACCAACTGCTGAAGCTAGTGGTAGTTTTCTTGACGTTAAACAGTCTCCTTCAGAAAGTTTCTTGCAGTTTGTCGACCGGCTTCGTGCACAGGTTGAGAGACAAGTTCGGGACCCCAAGACACAGATGGAGATAGTGAAAGAGATGGCGCAGAGGAATGCAAATGAAGTCTGCAGCAGGGTGCTCCTGGGACTGCCTCTCAACCCCCCCACCTACACTGGCAGAGATGATGGAAGCCTGTGCTAGGAAGGCGGAACTGTTTGCTGCACGGGAGGCGTGGTCAAGGCCGACAAACCCAGAGACAGTGGCAGCTGTATCTTCAGGACTGAAGAGACCACAGATGTCACCAGAACAACTTCAACATGTCATTTGCTTCATATGCAAAAAACCAGGACACTTTGCCCAGGACTGCCCCCAAAACCAGCAACTAAAGACACCCTTCACACCAAAAAACCCCGATACCAGCGCCCACCATTCGCCGGGCGCCACGACATAAATGCAGCGGGCTTCCCTGAAGGGGAAACCTCCCTCAAAACAGAACAGGGGGAGGAAGGGAAGCGGGGTGCGGGAACACAACATAACCATTTACAGGATAAAATCTGGGTGTCTCACAAGCGTTTCAAGCTTGTGACCACCCAAGCTTTTACTTTCAGGTCTACCCAGTGGATGGTCATTGAAGTGGACTTGTCAGAGGACTTGCAGAGCTTGATAAAAGATCGCACAGGATTGGACAGTGAGTACTTTGTTATCGGGGACACTGCACACACACCCATGGAGATTGAGGTGGCTCCCATGACCATCAAAGGGGACATACCTAACCTTATTCTCCTGGCGCGCTGTCCACAGCCACCCTTCTCTTTGGCCAAGGGGCAAGTCATCGCCCAAGCCATTCCTGTTCCAGCAGAAATTTCAGTAGATGACAAGGCACCAGGTGTATACTGGGCAGAAGTGGTTGGCGAGAACAAACCCATTATGGGATGCAACCTGGTGCGTGGAACAGAACATCTCCATGTGGAAGGGTTGCTTGACACTGGAGCAGATGTGACAATCATACCTGAAAGGTTGTGGCCGTCACACTGGGATTTGCAGCCCGTGGCTGGTCAAATCCAAGGTGTAGGAGGATTCACATTGGCAAAGATATCAAAGAGCATTGTGCAAATTGAGGGACCAGACGGAAAATTGGCCAGTGTCCGCCCATTTGTTACTAATTACAAAGCTCCCTTGTGGGGTAGAGACACCATGTCCCAGTGGGGGGTCAAATTGGTCATCCCTAAAACACCCCAACATTTTTTAAAAGCGGCCACTGTCGAGCGCCCCGCCCACAAGTTAACATGGCTGAAAGATGATCCAGTCTGGGTAAAACAGTGGCCTCTCAGTAATGAAAAGATAGAGGCGCTTGAGGAGCTCGTGGCAGAACAATTGGCTAAAGGACACATTGAAGAGACATCTAGCTGCTGGAATTCCCCGGTTTTTGTAATAAAAAAGCCAGGGAAAGACAAGTGGCGGCTCCTCCATGATTTAAGAGAAATAAATAAAAGAATTGTGGACATGGGGTCTCTCCAACCAGGGATGCCCTCCCCAACAATGCTCCCCCAAAACTGGCAATTGGCTGTCCTAGACATCAAGGACTGTTTTCTTCCATATTCCCCTACACCCGGAAGATGCCCCACGTTTCGCCTTCTCGGTTCCCACCATCAACCGAAAGGGCCCCAATGAAGCGCTACCACTGGAAAGTATTGCCTCAGGGGATGAAATGCAGTCCATCCATCTGCCAGGGGTACGTAGCTTCATTGCTGTCCCCAGTGCGCACCCAGAAAAAAGAGGCAATCATCCTGCACTACATGGATGATGTGCTTGTGTGTGCCCCCGATGACATAATACTCCAAGACACACTTGACCTAGTGGTTAAAGTTTTAACCTCTGCTGGATTCCAACTGCAGGAAGACAAGGTTCAGAGGATGCCACCTTGGAATTACCTGGGCTTGCAAATCACTGCACGGACCATTGTTCCACAGAAATTGGAGATTCAGACTGATCCCAAAACCCTAGCAGATCTCCACTCCTTGTGTGGGTCTTTAAACTGGGTCAGGCCTTGGCTAGGTCTCACCAACAGGGACCTAGCTCCTCTTCTCAATTTACTGAAGGGAGAGAGGGAGCTAGTCTCTCCCAGAAAACTGACCCCAGAGGCACAAAATGCCCTCCAAAAGGTGCAGAAGGCTTTAGCCGAGAGGCAGGCTCATCGTTATAAGCCTGAGCTGCCTTTCGAATTCATAGTTTTAGGGAAGTTACCACACTTACACGGGTTGATATTCCAGTGGTTTGAGGTACAAAAGGATTCACTTCTAATAATAGAGTGGGTTTTTCTCTCCCATCAGCGATCCAAAACCATCACACAGCCACAGGAGCTAATAGCTCAGCTGGTCTGGAAGGCCAGGCTGAGATTGCGCGAGCTGGCCGGTTGCGACTTCGAGTATATTCACCTCCCAGTTCACCTCTCTGAGGAGGGAAAGAGCTCTCCCGAGGTGTTGACCATAAAGAAGTTCAACGACCTGCTCCAGAGTAATGCCAGTCTCCAGCTATCCCTGGACAGCTACAGTGGACAGGTATCAGTCCAAGCCCCATCACACAAGCTGTTCAATGAGGAATTCCACCTCATTGCTCCTGAGAAAAGGAGTCGTAGGCCACTCAAGGCGCTTACAGTGTACACTGATGCATCCGGAGCATCCCACAAGTCGGTGATGACTTGGAGAAATCCCCAGACTCAGCATTGGGAAGCTGATGTTGAGTTTGTGGAGGGGTCGCCCCAGATTGCTGAGCTAGCTGCAGTTGTGAGAGCCTTTGAGAGGTTTTCGGAGCCAATTAATTTGGTTACCGATTCAGCTTATGTGGCGGGAGTAGTGTCCAGGGCGGAGCAGGCAGTTCTCAAGGAGATCGAGGATGGGCACCTCCACAGGTTGCTCTCAAAATTAATTCATTTAGTCTCACAGCGGGAGCACCCTTTCTATGTGATGCATGTGAGGTCACACACCGATTTGCCAGGCGAGATCGCAGAAGGTAACCGCAGAGCAGATTCCCTTGCCGCTCCAGCAGAGATGGCACGCCTTCCAGACATCTTTCAACAGGCAAAGCTAAGTCACCAGCAGTACCACCAAAATGTTCCAGGTCTAATCCGTCAGTTCCAGTTGACACGCAGTCAAGCTCGGGCCATCGTGGCCACCTGCCCCAATTGCCAGCTTCAGGCAGTGCCATCACTGGGTGTCGGGGGTTAACCCCCGAGGCCTTGGCAGCTGCGAAGTGTGGCAGACAGACATCACACACACATTCCCAGTTTCGGTCGCGTGAAATGCGTACATGTCAGCATAGACACATACTCAGGTGCAGTCTATGCCTCTGCCCACATAGGAGAAAGGGCTGCACATGCCAAACAACACTTGCTGCAAGCCTTTTCAGTATTGGGGGTCCCTAGGGAAATTAAAACTGACAATGGCCCAGCGTATGCTTCCAAGGAGTTCCTAGAGTTTGTCCAGCAGTGGGGAGTGGAGCATAAGACAGGCATCCCCCACTCCCCCACAGGTCAAGCTGTGATAGAGCGTGCCCACCACACGCTCAAAGAGGTCCTGGCTAGACAGGCCACTTCTGCAGTGTGGATGACTCCACAACAAAAGCTCTGCAAAGCCTTATTTACCATCAATTTTCTGAATTGTTCATTTGAAAACATGAATCCTCCAGTAGTACGTCATTTCAATAATAACAACCGGTTTAAGTTGTCACAGCGTCCACCAGTTCTCATCAAGGACCCAGAAACTTGGGAAACCAAGGGCCCTTACGAGCTCGTCACCTGGGGGCGTGGTTACGCGTGTGTATCCACACCCTCAAGCCCTCGATGGATACCCCAAAAGTGGGTAAAACCTTTCATCCCCAAAAATCCAGCTCCAGCAGACGGAAATAAGAAGCAAGCAGCTGTCGCTTCCAAGAGAAGACGCCGCCGGAAAAGGAATCTTCCTAAGAGAGTTAGTTGCATTCCGGCAGACCCATGAACTTGTATGTGGTTTTAAAAGAATGTTTGTTTTCCTTTGTAGAACAGAAAAGCTACCTCCTACCTCACCTCACGATGAGTCCTGTCCGAGTTGTCATCCTGTTCGCGCTGAGCAGTCTGACAGCTGCGTGGATTGTTCCTCAGCCACGCCAAAACATCTGGGTGACCCTGGCACAGACGCTCCAGCAGGAAAATATATGCTTGTCCACAGCAGCAGCGAAAGACCCAATGTCTACCTGCCTGGTAGGGATTCCATTGCAAGCTGGAGAGTTCCCAGACAAACTAGATAAGCTCATACCTCCCCCGAGTCCCAAACCAAATCACACACAACCACACAATATCCGTCACCAGCGAGCTGTAATGATTGAAAACCCCATAGAGGAGTGGCTTCCAAAGCTACCCAGAGCTGCTCAGGAGCCTCAAGAGTTAGAGCTGTTGGGCTCCTCCCCGGCACCATACTGCATACACTTCTTCTTTATCCCACGTTCCAACACCAAACCTTTTAACAATATTAAACAGTATCGGGAGGAATTCACTGCCAAAAGGTGGTGTAAAGTCCTAAGCCATGTGACAGCAGACAATCCATACCATTCACATCCCAAGAGCCTCCCCAAAGGCTTGTTTTTAATTTGTGGAGATCGGGCATGGGCAGGAATCCCTTCTCGGCTTTTAGGAGGGCCATGTACCATCGGGCGGTTGTCCCTGTTGGCACCCAACCAAACCATGATTGGTGAGTGGACTCAAAAGAACAATTCGGCCAGCAAAATTCATAAAAGGAGCATAGACAATTTGGACCCAAATTGTGATGCAGACATCTTTCATTGGGCTAAGTCAAGTCAAAAAGAGTTGCTGTATCCCTGTTCCTTCCATGGGTTGCAGCAGCCAAGGCTCTAGGTGAATTGGGCCACCTAGAGTGCTGGGTAGTCAAACAGGCAAATTTGACATCCTCGGCCATCAGTTCCCTCCTAGAAGACGAGGAGATTACCAGGCAGGCCACACTCCAGAATCGTGCAGCCATAGATTTCCTCCTGCTGCTGCAAGGACACGAGTGTCAGGAGTTTGAAGGACTGTGCTGCATGAACCTAACATCAAAAGCGCCCAACGTCCACGCAGCTCTCCGAGAGGTAAAAAGCCTGATTGGATGAGTCAAACAGGAATCCGAGGACTGGTTCAGCGGATTGTTCAAGGACTGGGGACTCTCGGGGTGGTGGGCCTCCGTAATTAGGACGATCCTGTTATTTTTTGTTGTTCTTTTTCTAATCATGTTTGCATTTGGAATCCTACGCGCATACTTTTAAAGGCTGTCAAGCGTTTAGTCTCTAGTACTGCAGAGGTCAACCGCTCAGAGTTTGTGGAACCAAAGCAAATTGGCAAGCCTGCAAACCATGAGTGGTGGGCAAATTTATAATCGGCAACAGAAACAGTCCTGCATGTCTCCTTTTAGTTTTAGTTAACAGAAAAGGTGGAGGTGTTGTATTGCACTAAATAGTTATTCAGCTGTCCTGCACTGGGTGATCCCTTCTAGGACCTATAGCCCCTGCCCTGGTGGTTCCTGGGTGGCTCCTCCCCATGGTCCCCTCCCAATGTTATCCCATTGGCCGGTCCCCTTTCCACGCCCTCCTTCCCCTGGTTTGCAAAATCCCCGGCACAGAAGAGGCAGGCCTCTTTCGTCACCTTGGGGGTGATGCGATCAGGACGTGTGCTACCATCAGGAATAAAATGGATGTTTGCCCCCGTGGTGAAAGAGCGCTCTTCGTCTCTTGCTTCGTCTTTTGTGGGATCTGTTGAGCTCGAGTCCAGAGCTGGCTGGAATTGGACTCATATAAGGCTCAGAAACAAACAGATTACTGCAATTGGTCATTGGTCAGTGGTCATCGGTCAGTGGCCGTCGCTCTGTCCGCAGATGCTGCTGACCGCCGTGTCCCTGAGCGCCGTGGCCACCAACGGGCTGGACCCCGGTGAGCAGGGGCGGGGGGATGGGCTGGGGGCCCCACCCCACCCATGGGCGTGCCCTTGCTGACCCCGCGCCCCCCGTGACGGTCACGCAGGGGGCGGGGCGCTGTCGCTGCTGTCGGGGGCGCTGGGCCCCGAGGCCGGGGGGGCCGTGGGGGTCTGCGGCTTCCTGAGCGCGGCGTTCACCTGCGCGGCCGCGCGCTGGGCGGGGGCCGAGCTGCTGCTGGTGAGTGACTGACAGGGGGCGGGGCCGGTGGGGGCGGGGTCGAGCTGCTGCTGGTGAGTGACTGACAGGGGGCGGGGCCAGTGGGGGCGGGCCGAGCTGCTGGTGAGTGACTGACAGGGGGCGGGCCAGTGGGGGCGGGGCCGAGCTGCTGCTGGTGAGTGGACTGACAGGGGGCGGGGCCGGTGGGGGCGGGGCCGAGCTGCTGCTGGTGAGTGACTGACAGGGGGCGGGGCCAGTGGGGGGCGGGCCGAGCTGCTGGTGAGTGACTGACAGGGGGCGGGGCTAATAGGGCGGGGCTAAGCTGCTGCTGGTGAGTGACTGACAGGGGGCGGGGCTATATAGGGCGGGGCTAAGCTGCTGCTGGTGAGTGACTGACGGGGGCGGGGCCGGTGGGGGGCGGGGCCGAGCTGCTGCTGGTGAGTGACTGACAGGGGGCGGGGCCAGTGGGGCGGGGCCGAGCTGCTGCTGGTGAGTGACTGACAGGGGGCGGGGCCAGGGGGGCGGGGCCGAGCTGCTGCTGGTGAGTGATGACAGGGGGCGGGGGCCAGGGGGGGCGGGGCCGAGCTGCTGCTGGTGAATGACTGACAGGGGGCGGGGCTAAACGGGATGGAGGGGGCTGAGGTGCTGCTGGGGGGGGGTCTGGGATGGGCGGGGCCTGGGAGGGGTGGCGCTGGGCGGGGCCAGGGTGCTGCTGGTGAGAGGGGCGGGGGCAATGGGGATGGGTGGGGCCAGATGGGGATGGGCGTGGCTGGGCGGGGCAGAGGGGCTGCTGGTGAGAGGAGTGGAGCCAGGGATGGGCGGGGCCAGGGATGGGCTGGGGGAAATCAGGGTGGGGCAATGGGCGTGGCTTCCCCGCTGGAGGGTGTGGCCAAAAAGGAGTGGCAGTGGGTGTGGCGGGTGGGCGGAGCCTGTCACCTCCTGTGTCCCCTCCCTCCCCCAGGTGTACCTGAGTCCCGGCTGGGCGGTGCTTCCTGGGCGTGGCCGCTGGGGCCGCCTCAACAACGGGCGTGGCTACGGGGCGGGGGCTGCTGGCGCTGCTGGGGGCGGGGTCTCTGGCCCCGCCCCGCGTGCGGGCGGTCGCCGCCCCCCTGGGCCCCGCGGGGCTGCTGCTGGCGCTGCTGGCGCTGCAGGCGGGGTCCCCTGCGCCACGCCCTGCGCCCCGACCCCGCCCACGCGTGAGTGACGCCGCCCCTCCCCATGCTAATGAGATGCTAATGAGCTCCTGCTGACCCTGCCCTCCCCCCCAGGCTGTGCCTGCCCCCCCGGCCCGGGGACCCCCTCCTGCCCTGCGCCCCCCCCGCGCCCCCCAACGCCTCCCGGGGGCCTCCCGGCCAGCAGGGGGCGCTGCCCGCCCCTGCCCGGGCCCAGCGCGCGGCTCCTGGCACGTGAGTCCCGAGGGGGCGGGGCCGCCCAAGGACACGCCCACGGGGGCAGCTCGGCTCCGCCTCCTGGGCTGGGGAGGAGGGGTTGTGGGGGAGTGGGCGTGGCCGGCACAGGACACGCCCACAGGGAGGTGTTGGTTCCACCCCTCAGGGTAAATTTAGGGGCGGGGGTCATGGGGGGGGTCACAAGGGTGTTGGGGTCACCTGGGGGTCATGGAGGGGTCACAAGGGGTCATGGGGTTGGGGTCACACAGGGGTCAGGGGGGGTCATGGGACGGTTACAGGGGGCGGGGTCACCCTGAGGCCATGGAGGGGTCATGGAGAGGTCACAGGGGGTCATGGGAAGGTCACAGTGGGTGGGGTCACCCTGAGGTCATGACGAGGTCGCAGGGGCGGGGTTACCGTGAGGTCATGTGGGGTTATGGGGGTCGCAGAGGGGTCACAGGGGTCATTGGGAGGGGCTGTGGGCGTGGCCTCATCCTCTTCCCCACCCCCAGGGAACCTGTGGCCCCGCCCCCCAGAGGCGGGGCTGGGGGCGGGGCCTGAGCAGGAGGAGGGCGGGGCCGACGCCTCCTTCGGGGCCCTGCTGGGGCTGAGCCTCCCCTCGGCCGCCGGTGAGAGAGCGACAGGAGGGACCCCAAAATATCGGGGGGGGGGGGGTCAGAAAGGGTGGGGGGACCCCAGAATGGGGTGGGGGGGGAGACCCCAAATTGAGGAGGGGGAGGGACCCCGAAATGGGGAGGGGGGAGCCCAAAATGGGGAGAGGGGGAGGGACCCCGAAATGGGGAGGGGAGACTTTGGGGTGAGTCAGGGGGATTTGGGGGTCTCTCCCAGGGGTGCTCTGGGGGGTATTTTGGGGTTCAGAGGATTTCGGGGTGTCCCAGGGGTGCTCTGGGGGTATTTTGGGGTTCAGAGGATTTCGGGGTGTCCCAGGGGTGCTGTGGGTGGATTTTGGGGTTCAGAGGATTTCGGGGTGTCCCAGAGGTGCTGTGGGTGGATTTTGGGGTTCAGGCTGATTTCGGGGTGTCCCAGGGGTGCTGTGGGTGAATTTTGGGGTTCAGAGGATTTCGGGGTGTCCCAGGGGTGCTGTGGGTGAATTTTGGGGTTCAGAGGATTTCGGGGTGTCCCAGGGGTGCTCTGGGTGGATTTTGGGGTTCAGAGGATTTCGGGGTGTCCCAGGGGTGCTCTGGGGGTGCAGCCGCTGCTCCGAGCTCGGCGACGTCGCTCGCTCCATCCCGGCCGGGAGCCTCGGGGCCGCCACGGCCACGGCCCTGGGCTGTATCCGACCCCACATCGGGGGGACCCCAAAACTGCGGGAGGACCCCAAAACCTGGGGATGATGGGATTGGGGGGGGGGGGATTTTTCAGGGATTTTTTCGGGGGGGGGTTTGAGTGGGACTTGGAGGATTTGGGGGGTTTGGGGAGGATTTGGGGGATTTGGGGTTTTTTTTGGGTGGTTTGGGGGGGGATTTTGTAGGATTTTGGGGGTGCTGGGGGATTTTTCAGGGATTTGGGGAGAATTTGGGGAATTTTGATGTTTTGGTGGGGGGGGGTTGAGGTTTGGGGGGGGATTTTGAGGTTTGGGGGAATTTGAGGTTTTTTTGGGGGGGGTGGATTTTGGGAGATTTTAGGGGATTGGGGGGGGGATTTTGGGGGATTTGGGTTTTTTTTGGGGGGGATTTTGGGGGTTTTTGGGGGGTTTGGGCTTTCCTTGACAGGCAGACCTGAGCGCGGCGCTGCTGCTGGGGGCCAGCGTGGAGGGGCAGCTGCTGCGGGACAAGTGAGAGCGGGGACAGCGGTGTCACCTGTGCCACCAGGGGGGTCACAGTGCCACCAGGGGGGTCACAGCGTCACCTGTGCCACCAGGGGGGGGCTCATGGTGTCACCAGGGGTCTTCAGTGTCACCGGGGGGGGGGGGGGGGGGGGCGTCCCCAATGTCCCCAGGGGTCCTCGATGTCCCCAATGTCACCAGGGGTCCCTGGTGTCACCAGTGTCTTCTGGGGGGGTCCTCGATGTCCCCAAAGGTGTCCCTTGTGGGGTTCACAATGTCACCGCGGGCGGTGTCCCCGTGTCCCTCCCACGTCCCTGGGCTGTGTCCCCACGTCCCTCTCGTGTCCCCCAT
This sequence comes from Calcarius lapponicus, assembly GCA_039654755.1. Taxonomy (NCBI): domain Eukaryota; kingdom Metazoa; phylum Chordata; class Aves; order Passeriformes; family Fringillidae; genus Calcarius; species Calcarius lapponicus. The sequence continues at coordinate 51,000 of JBBFKN010000230.1, forward strand.
TCGTTCGGTGCCACCCTGGGCAGTGTCCCCACTCTGTCCCTGTGTCCCTGGGCAGTGTCCCCATGCTGGCCGCTGTCCCTGGGCAATGTCCCCATGTCCCTCTCGTGTCCCTTTTAGGTTCGGTGCCACCCTTGGCAGTGTCCCCGTGCTGTCCCCGGGCAGTGTCCCCGGGCAGTGTCCCCATGTCCCCGTGCTGTCCCCGTGTCCCTCTTGTGTCCCCCGCAGGTTCGGTGTTCGGTGCCACCCTGGGCAGTGTCCCCCACTCTGTCCCTGTGTCCCCTCTAGGTGTGGTGCCACCCTGGGCGGTGTCCCCGTGCTGTCCCCGGGCAGTGTCCCCATGTCCCCACACTGTCCCCATGTCCCTCTCCTGTCCCCCATAGGTTCGGTGCCACCCTGGGTGGTGTCCCCACTCTGTCCCGGTGTCCCTGGGCGGTGTCCCCATGCTGGCCGCTGTCCCTGGGCAATGTCCCCATGTCCCTCTCGTGTCCCCCGCAGGTTCGGTGCCACCCTGGGCAATGTCCCCATGTCCCTCTCGTGTCCCCTGCAGGTTCGGTGCCACCCTGGGCAATGTCCCCATGTCCCTCTCGTGTCCCCTGCAGGTTCGGTGCCACCCTGGGCGGTGTCCCCGTGCTGTCCCCGGGCACTGTCCCCATGTCCCCACACTGTCCCCATGTCCCTCTTGTGTCCCTTTTAGGTTCGGTGCCACCCCGGGCAGTGTCCCCATGTCCCCACACTGTCCCCATGTCCCTCTTGTGTCCCTTTTAGGTTCGGTGCCACCCTGGGCGGTGTCCCCGTGCTGTCCCCGGGCAGTGTCCCCATGTCCCCACACTGTCCCCATGTCCCTCTCGTGTCCCCCGCAGGTTCGGTGCCACCCTGGGCGGTGTCCCCGTGCTGGCCGCTGTCGCCTGGCCCTGGCCGTGGCTGCCGGTGCTGGGGGCGGGGCTATCGGCCGGGGGGGCGGGGCTTCAGGCGCTGCTGGGCGGGTCCCGCCTCCTGCGCGCGCTGGCGCGGACCCGGGCGCTGCCGCTGCCGCGCGTGAGTGTCACCCACGGGTCCCCAAGGGGGTCCCCAAGGGGTCCCGGTGTCCCTAAAGGTGTCCTGGTGTTCCTAAGGGGGTCCCCAGGAGGTTCCCATTGTCAAGGGGGTCCCCAAAGGGGTCCTGGTGTCCCTAAGGGGGTCCCGGTGTCGCCAAGGGGGTGCTGGTGTTCCTACGGGTGTCCCTAGCGGGTCCCCGATGTCTCCAAGGGGTCCCCATGTCCCAAGGGTGTTCCCGGTGTCCCCGGGCTGTCCCCATCTCCCCTCCATGTCCCCTTCATGTCTCTGGGGGATGTCCCAGTTTCCCCGGGGATGTCCCCTCCCTGTCCCCATGTCCCCCTGCTGTCCTCGCAGGCTCTGTCCCGGGGCTGTCCCCATGTCTGGGGGATGTCCTCATGTCCCCTCAGTGTCCCCATGTCCCCTCAGTGTCCCCGTGTCCCCGCAGGCTCTGGCCCGGGGCCGCCTCTGGCCGCTCTTGGTGACCCTGCTGATGTCCCCATGATGTCCCCGTGTCCCCTCAGTGTCCCCATGTCCGTCTGTCCCCGCAGGCCCTGGCCCGGGGCCGCCTCTGGCCGCTCTTGGTGACCCTGCTGACCGCAGCCCTGGGGGTGCTGCTGGGCTCGCTGGACCTGCTGGCCCCGGTGCTCTCCGTGTGCGTCACCCCCGCCCCCGACGCCGTGACGTCATCGCGACGTCATCGTAACGGCAGGCTGGCGGTGACGTCATCCACCTCCTGCAGGCTGTGCCTGACGTCACACCTGGGGCTGAACCTGGCGTGTGCCCTGCAGGGGCTGCTGCCCACGGCCGGCTGGAGCCCGCGGTGCCCCCTGTACCACTGGTCAGTGAGTGACCCTGAGTGACCCTGAGTGACCCTGAGTGACCAATGAGTGACCAATGAGTGACCCTGAGTGACCCTGAGTGACCCTGGGTGACCCTGAGTGACCAATGAGTGACCCTGAGTGACCAATGAGTGACCCCGAGTGACCCTGAGTGACCAATGAGTGACCAATGGGTGACCCTGAGTGACCAATGAGTGACCACTGAGTGACCAATGAGTGACCCTGAGTGACCAATGAGTGACCCTGGGTGACCCTGAGTGACCAATGAGTGACCCTGAGTGACCAATGAGTGACCCCGAGTGACCCTGAGTGACCAATGAGTGACCAATGGGTGACCCTGAGTGACCAATGAGTGACCACTGAGTGACCAATGAGTGACCCTGAGTGACCAATGAGTGACCCTGAGTGACCCTGAGTGACCAATGAGTGACCCTGAGTGACCAATGAGTGACCAGTGAGTGACCAGTGAGTGACCAATGAGTGACCAATGAGTGACCCTGAGTGACCAATGAGTGACCCTGAGTGACCCTGAGTGACCCTGAGTGACCAATGAGTGACCAGTGAGTGACCAATGAGTGACCCTGAGTGACCCTGAGTGACCAATGAGTGACCAATGAGTGACCAATGAGTGACCCTGAGTGACCAATGAGTGACCAATGAGTGACCAATGAGTGACCCTGAGTGACCAATGAGTGACCAATGAGTGACCAATGAGTGACCAATGAGTGACCCTGAGTGACCACTGAGTGTGTGCTGAGTGACTGCTAGCTGTCCCCATGTCCCTGTCCCCATGTCCCTGTCCCCATGTCCCTGTCCCTGTCCCCATGTCCTGTCCCTGTCCCCATGTCCCTGTCCCCATGTCCCCGTGCTGTCCCCATGTCCCTGTCCCCATGTCCCTGTCCCCATGTCCCTGTCCCCATGTCCCCGTGCTGTCCCCATGTCCTGTCCCTGTCCCCACGTCCCCGTGCTGTCCCCAGGTCGGTGTCCCTGGCGGGGGCCCTGCTCTGCCTGTCCCTGATGTTTGTCACCTGCTGGCACTGTGCCCTGCTGGCCCTGGGCATCGGCGCCACCGCCTACAAATACCTGGAGTTCCGCAGGTGAGGGGACAGCGGGGACACACCTGGGGACACACCTGGGGACACACCTGGGGACACACCTGGGGAGACACCTGGGGAGACACCTGGGGACAGTGGGACACCTGGGGAGACACCTGGGGAGACACCTGGGGACACACCTGGGGACAGGGACAGGGACACACCTGGGGGGAAAGGGACACACCTGGGGACAGGGACACACCTGGGGACAGGGATAGGGACACACCTGGGGACAGGGACACACCTGGAGTTGTGCAGGTGAGAGGACAGGGGGGACACACCTGGGAGGGACACCTGGGGGACAGGGACACAGCTGGGGACGAGGGACAAGGACACCTGGGGGACACGACTGGAGACAGGGGGGACATACCTGTGGATGGGGACACCTGGTGGGGGGGGAGGACACACCTGGGGACAGTGGGGACACACGTGGGGGGAAAGGGACACACCTGGGGGGGGAGGACACACCTGGAGTTCTGCAGGTGAGAGGACAGGGGGACACACCTGGGGGGGGACAGGGACACCTGGGGGGGGTCTGAGCCTCACCTGGGGGTCCCGCCCCTCCCCCCCCCGCAGTGCGCAGAGCGAGTGGGGGGAGGGGCTGCGGGGGCTCTCGCTCAGCGCTGCCCGGCTGGCGCTGCTGCGGCTGGAGGATGGACGGCCCCCGCCCCCCAGCCTCAGGTGAGACCCCCCAAAAACACCCCCGAACCCCCCTGAACCCCCCCAAAAATACCCCTGAACCCCAGCCTCAGGTGAGACCCCCCAAAAACACCCCAAAATACCCCCAAAACACCCCTGAACCCCCCCAAAAATACCCCTGAACCCCAGCCTCAGGTGAGACCCCCAAAAACCCCCCAAAAACCCCCCAAAACACCCCTGAACCCCCGCCTCAGGTGAGACCCCCCAAAAACACCCCCAAAAACCCCCAAAACACCCCTGAACCCCCCCAAAAATACCCCTGAACCCCCCCAAACCTCCTGAACCCCAGCCTCAGGTGAGACCCCCAAAAACACCCCCCAAAACCCCCCAAAACACCCCTGAACCCCCCCAAAAATACCCCTGAACCCCCCCACCCCCCCAAAACATCCCTGAGCCCCCCCAAACATCCCTGAATCCCCCCAGCCTCAGGTGAGACCCCCATGTCCCCCCAGTTGGTGCTGTCCAAGCCCAGTGTCCCCCCCCATGTCCCTGTGTGCCCCCCCCAGTGACCCCTCGGTGACCCCCCCATGTCCCCCCCGTTTCTCTCTCTGTCCCCCCCCCAGGCCGCAGTTGTTGGTGCTGTCCAAGCCCAGTGTCCCCCCCCATGTCCCCGTGTCCCCCCCTGACCCCCATTTCTCTGTTTCCCCCCGCAGGCCGCAGCTGTTGGTGCTGTCCAAGCCCGGGGACCCCCCCGGGCCCCCCCCCCCGGCCCGAGCTGGTGGCTCTGGCCGCGCAGCTGCAGGGGGGGGGGGCGGGGCCTGACCGTGCTGGGGGCGGTGCTGGGCGGGGCCCTGCACGAGGAACTGCCCCGGGCGCGCGGGGCCGAGAGGGTCAGAGCGGGGTCAGGGGTCATGGGGGGGTCACGGGGTCATTGGGGGGTTCATGGGGGCGGGGCCGGACCATGCTGGGGGCGGGGCCTGACCATGCTGGGGGCGGGGCCGGACCATGCTGGGGGCGGGGCCTGACCATCCTGGGGGCGGGGCCGGACCATGCTGGGGGCGGGGCCTGCACGAGGAACTGCCCCGGGCCCGGGGTGGGGGGGGGGGGGGGGGGTCGGGGGTCATGGGCGGTCATTGGGGTGCGGGCTGGGGGGTGTCTTGGGTTCATGGAGGGGTCACGGGGTCATCAGTGTGGTCAAGGGTCATGGGGGCTTCTTGGGGTCATGGGGGGTCATTTGGGTCACGGGGTCATGGGGGTTACGGGTATTGAGGTGGGGGCTGGGGGGTGTCCCTGTCCCCTGTGTGTCCCCATATCCCTGTGTGTCCCATGTCCCCATGTCCCTGACGGTGTCCCCCGTGTGTCCCCAGGCGCTGCGGGTGGCGCTGTCCCGGGCCGGTGCCCGCGGCTTCGTGCAGGTGTTGGTGACACCTGAGCCGGGGGCGGGGCTGGCGGCGCTCGTGCAGGGGGTGGGGCTGGGGGCGCTCCGCCCCAACACCGTCCTGCTGGGCTGGCCCCGCCGCTGGAGGCAGCAGCCGGACCCCGCCAGGGCCGCCAGGGACTTCGTGGGTACGGGGGACACTGGGGACAATGAGGGGACACTGGGGGGATTGGGGACAATGGGGACATTGGGGACAATGGGGGCAATGGGGACTTCGTGGGTACAGGGACACTGGGGACATTGGGGGGATTGGGGACAATGGGGAGATTGGGGAGATTGGGGGGACTGGGGGGATTGGGGACATTGGGGACAGTGGGGGGATTGGGGACAGTGGGGCGATTGGGGACATTTGGGGATTTGGGACATTGGGGACAATGGGGGGATTGGGGACATTGGGGGGATTGGGGACATTGGGGACATTGGGGGGATTGGGGACATTGGGACATTAGGGACTTCATGGGTAGAGGGGACACTGGGAGGACAATGGGGACATTGGGGTGATTGGGGCAATGGGGACTTTGTGGGTACGGGGACATTGGGGGGACATTGGGGACAATGGGGGGATTGGGGGCAGTGGGGACACTGGGGACATAGGGGGGACAATGGGGGGATTGGGGACATTGGGGACAGTGGGGACTTGGTGGGTACGGGGGACAGCAGGGAACAGCGGGGGGATTGGGAATGTTGGGGACATTGGGGGACATTGGGTAGAGGGGGAACATGGGGGGACATTGGGGGGCATTGGGGGGACATAAGGAGGGCACATGGGGGGGACACAGAAGCGGGAGGGGCGAGTGGCATCGGGGGTGACCAGGATGATGGGGGGGGGACGGGACAACGAGCAGTGGCACCGGGGGAATCCCCGTTCTCCCTGCTGTCCCCATGTCCCCTCTGCGTGTCCCCATGTCCCCTCCGTGTCTGTCCCGCTGTCCCCTCTGATGTCCCCTCTGTCCCCAGAGCTGCTGCGGGTGGCGGGCGCGGCGGGCCGGGCCCTGCTGGTGTCCAAGGGCGGAGCCGAGCCCGGCCCGGCCCCGGGGGTGTCCCCGGTTTCGGGGGTGTCCCCGGGGGTGTCCCCGTGCCCGGGGGTGTCCCCGGGGGGGTCCCTGGATGTCTGGTGGGTGGTGGGCACCGGGCGCCTCCTGACGCTGCTGCCGCTGCTGCTCCGACAGCACCCGGTAGGGGGCGCCACGGGGCGGGGCTTGAGGGGGCGGAGCTTCGTGTGTGGGTGGGGCTTGAGTTGTGGGCGGGGATTGGATTGTGGGGGAGGAGCTTGAAGTGTAGGGCAGGGTTTGAATGGTGGGGCTGGGATTGAATTGGGCGGGGCTTAAATAGTTGGGGTGGAGCTTGTACTGAGGGGTGGGGCTTGGGTGGGAAAGGGGGCGTGTCCGAGCCCTGTGACCCCCCTGGTGACCTCTGTGTCACCCCAGGTGTGGCGGGAGGGGATTTGGGGGGATTTTGGGCTCTCACCTGTCCCGTACCTGTGCCAGGTGTGGCGGGGGTGCCCCTGCGTCTGTTCACGGTGGGATTTTGAGGGGATTTTGGGGTGGTTTTTGGGGGGATTTTTGAGGGGATTTTTGTGCATTTTGGGCTCTCACCTGTCCCGTACCTGTGCCAGGTGTGGCGGGGGTGCCCCCTGCGCCTGTTCACGGTGGCGCTGCTGGAGGACAACAGCGAGCGGCTGCGGCGCCTGCTCGAGGCCGTGGTGCGGCGCCGGGGGCTGCCGGCGCAGGTGCACGTGGTGGAGCTGGTGAGAGCCTGAACACACCTGGGACACCCCAAAAATCCACCTGGGAACCCCCAGAAATAACCCCAAACCCAGCCCTGCCCCGCCCTGCCCATGCAGGTGCATGGGGGGGAGCTGGTGAGAGCCAAAAATACACCTGGGAACCCCCAAAAATACACCTGGGGCACCCCAAAACCACATTTGAGATACAACTGGACACCCCAAAAATTTCACCTGAGATACCCCAAAATTATCCCAAAAATACACCTGGAATACACCTGGGGCACCCCAAAATTACCCCAAACCCAGCCCTGCCTTGCCCTGCTCAAACGGGTGCTCCTGGTGGTGCTGGTGAGAGCCAAAACCACCCAAAAATACACCTGGGAACCCCAAAAATACACCTGGGAACCCCAAAATTACCCCAAAAATACACCTGGGAACCCCAAAAATACACCTGGGACACCCCAAACCATGCCCTGCCCCACCCTGCCCCGCCCTACCTGCACAGGTGCATGTGGTGGAGCTGGTGAGAGCCAAAAACACACCTGGGACACCCCAAACTTACCCCAAAACCACCCCTGGGACACCCCAAAATTACACCTGAGATCCCCCAAAATTGCCCCAAAAATCCACCTGGGATACACCTGGGGTACCCCAAAGCCACACCTGGGACACCCCAGTCCAAACTGGTCCATATTGGTCTGTACTGGTCTGTACTGGGCCATACCAGCTGGCACCGACTTGTATTGGTCCATACTGGTCCATAGTGGTTTATACTGGTCTATACTGGTCTGTACCAGTTTATACTGGTCTCTACTGGTCTATACTGGTTTACACTGGCCCATACTGGTTTGTAGTGGCCCGTACCAATTTATACTGGTTTATACTGGGCCATACCAGTCTGTAGCTGTTCATACCACTCTGTACTGGTCTGTACCAGTCCGTACTGGTTTTTACTGGTCTGCACTGGTCCATACTGGTTTATACTGGTCCGTACTGGTTTATACCGGTCCATAGCAGTCCGTACTGGTTTGTACTGGTCCATACCGGACCATACTGGTTTATACTGGCTTACACTGGTCTGTACCAGTCAAAACCGGTTTATACTGGTTTATACTGGTCCGTACCAGTCTGTACTGGTTTATACCAGTTTATACTGGTTTATACTGGCTTATACTGGTACCTACTGGTCTGTACTGGTCTATACTGGTCTGTACTCGTCTATACTGATTTATACTGGTTTATACTAGTCTGTACTGGTCCTTACTGGTCCATACTGGTCCCTCCCCAGCACGACGGCGCGGTCTCTGATTACACGTACGAGCGGACGCTGATGATGGAGCAGCGCTCGCAGATGCTGCGGCAGCTGCGCCGAGCTCAGGTGACGTCATCGCGCTGTCTGTGACATCACCACCACCCCCATGATGTCATCTCCCTGTCTGTGACGTCATTGCCCTGTCTGTGATGTCATCGCCCTGTGACGTCATCGCCGCCCCCATGACGCCATGGCCCCGTCTGCGATGTCCTCGCCCTCCCCGTGATGGCGTCGTCACATCCGTGATGTCATTGTCCTGTGACGTCATCACCACCCCCACAGTGTCATTGCTCATGTCCGTGACGTCATCGTCCTCTCTGTGACGTAATGGACCTTCCCTGTGACATCATCGCCCTGTCTGTGATGTCCTCACCCTCCCCATGATGTCATTGCCCTGCATGTGACGTCATCACCACCCCCATGGTGTCTTTGCTCATGTCCATGACGTCCTCATCCTCCCCATAACATTATTGCCCTGTCTGTGACGTCATCACCCTCCCAATGACATCATCACCATCCCCAGGATGTCATCACTATGTCTGTGATGTCATCACTATGTCTGTGATGTCACCGCCACCCCCATGGTGTCATTGCTCATGTCTGTGATGTCATCGCACCTTCCCCTGCTGTCATCGCCCTCCCTGTGATGTCATAACTGTCCCTGTGACATCATTGCCTCTATGTGATGTCATTGTCCCCGTGATGTCACAGCACCTCCCTGTGCTGTCATTGTCCTCCCCTTGATGTCATTGCCATGTCTGTGATGTCATCATCACCCCCACAGTTTCATTGCTCATGTCCGTGACACCATCGCCTTGTCTGTGACATCATCACACTGTCTGTGACGTCATCACAATTCCTGTGACGTAATCTGTCTTGTTGGTGATGTCATCGCCCTGTGTGTGAGATCATCTGTCTATGACATCATCATACCGTGTGTGACATCATCGCCCCATCTGTGACATCATCGTTCTGACTGTGACACCTCCCTGTGACGTCATTACCCTGTCCGTGACATCATCCCTATGTCTGTGATGTCATCACCCTGTCTGTGACGTCACTGCCACCCTGGTGACATAATCCCCCCCCTTGTGACGTCACAGGGAGGCCCCGCCCCCTCGCAGCCGCCCAGCGCCGCCGAGGAGGAGGAGGGGGGGGGAGGGGACCCCCGGCGAGGGCCCAGCCCGTGAGTGGAACTGGGGGGACTGGGGGGGACTGGGAGGGACTGGGGGGGACTGGGAGGGACTGGGAGGGACTGGGACACACTGGTACACACTGGTCCATACCGGTCCATACTGGTTCATACTGGTCGTCCATACCCGTCCATACTGGTTCATACTGGTCCATACTGGTCCATACTGGTTTATACTGGTCAGGGGGAAGGTCCGGCGCATGCACTGGGACATGGAAGGGGGTGATCAGTGGGGTTGGTACTGGTTTATACTGGTCCATACTGGTTTATACCAGTTTGTACCGGTCCACACTGGTTCATACTGGTCTGTACTGGTCGGGGGAACGTGCAGCGCGTGGGCGCTGCCATTGTGGGGGGGTGGTCAGTGGGATCTGTACTGGTCCATACTGGTTTATACCGATCTGTACTGGTTCATACTGGTCTATACCAGTTCATACTGGTTTATACTGGTTTATACTGGTCAGGGGGAACGTGCGGCGCATGCACTGGGACATTGAAGGGGGTGATCAGTGGGGTCGGTACTGGTTTATACTGGTCCATACTGGTTTATACCGGTCTGTACCGGTCCATACCGGTTCATACTGGTTCATACTGGTTTATACTGGTCAGGGGGAACGTGCGGCGCATGCACGCTGCCGAGCGCCTCAACGCCGCCATCTTGGCGCACTCGGGGGGGGCGGGGCTGGTGCTGCTGGACCTGCCCCCCCCTCCCCCACCCCGCCCGCACCGGCCCCGCGAGAACTGGATCCGAAAATGGGGGGGAAAACGGGGGTTTCGGGAAAAATGGGGGGCAAACGGGGGTTTTGGGAAAAATGGGTGAAATGGGGATTTTGGGAAAAATGGGGGAAATGGGGATTTTGGGAAAAGTGGGGGAAAACGGGGGTTTTGGGAAAAATGGGGGAAAAACGGGGGTTTTGGGAAAAATGGGGGAAAAACGGGGGATTTCGGGAAAAATGGGGGAAAAACGGGGATTTTGGGAAAAATGGGGGAAATGGGAATGGGAAACCTGGCCCCAGGAGAAGTGGATCCGAAATGGGGGGGGAGGGGGAAAAAACGGGAAAAAAGGGAAAAAATGGGGGGGAAATGGGAAAAATGGGAATGGGGGGAGAAGGAAAAGGGAGGGAAACTGGGAGGAAACTGGGGTTACTGGGAGGGCACTGGGGGTTACTGGGAGGTACTGGGAAGTTACAGGCTGTTACTGGGAGGGCAGTGGGAGGTTACTGGTTTCTACTGGTGAGCCCTTGACCCCAGCGCAGACCTGGAGTTCCTGGAGGTGCTGACCGAGGGCCTGGGGCCGGTGCTGCTCGTCAGGGACGGCGACGGGGACGGAGACCAGTGCTCCCAGTATGGAACTGGGAACGGCGACGGGGAGCTCTGAGAGCCCAGCACGGCCCAGTGCTCCCAGTACGGAACTGGGAATGGGGAACCCTGAGTGCCCAGTGCTCCCAGTATGGAACTGGGAATGGGGAGCCCTGAGAGCCCAGTGCTCCCAGTATGGAACTGGGAACTGGGACCAGTGCAGCCCAGTGCTCCCAGAATGGCCTCATTGCCCTTCCAGTTCACTCCCAGTGCTCCCAGTATGGAACTGGGAATGGGGAGCCCTGAGAGCCCAGTGCTCCCAGTACGGAACTGGGAATGGGGAGCCCTGAGAGCCCAGTGCTCCCAGTACGGAACTGGGAATGGGGAACCCTGAGAGCCCAGTGCTCCCAGTATGGAACTGGGAATGGGGAACCCTGAGTGCCCAGTGCTCCCAGTACGGAACTGGGAATGGGGAGCCCTGAGTGCCCAGTGCTCCCAGTACGGAACTGGGAATGGGGAGCCCTGAGTGCCCAGTGCTGCCAGTATGGAACTGGGAACTGGGACCAGTGCAGCCCAGTGCTCCCAGAATGGCCCCATTGCCCTTCCAGTTCACTCCCAGTTCACTCCCAGTGCTCCCAGTTCACTCCCAGTGCCCTCCCAGTGCTCCCAGTCCGGTCCCAGCCCTTTGCTGGTTGTTGCACTTTGATTTCACCAAAGATCCTCAATAAAACCACCCAAAAATGGAATTTTGGAGCCCTGGCGGATTTTTGGGATCCCTGAGGGGATTTGGGGGCTCTCTTGGCGATTTTTAGGGATTCCTGAGAGGATTTTGGGGCCTGGCGGAATTCGGGGGGCTCTGAAGGGATTTTGGGGCTCTCTGAGGGGATTTTGGGGATCTCTGGGGAAAATTTGGGGCCCAGTAAAATTTAGGGGTCAGTGAGGGGATTTTGGGGTTCTCTGAAGGAGTTTTGGTCTCTCTGAGGGGATTTTGAGGCTCTCTTGGTGATTTCTGGGGTCTCTAAGGGGATTCTGGGGCTCCCTGAGGGGATTTTTGGGATCTCTGAGGCAATTTTTTGGCTCTCTGAGAGGATTTTGGGGTCCCTGAAGGGATTTTTGGGAATCTCTGGGGAAATTTGAGGCTCAGATGGAATTTAGGGATCTCTGAGGGGATTTTTGGGCTCTCTGGGGAAAATTTGGGGCCTGGCGGAATTTGGGGGTCAGTGAAGGGATTTTGGGGTTCTCTGAAGAAATTTTGGTCTCCCTGAGGGGATTTTGGAACCCCGGTGGATTTTGGGGTCCCTGAGAGGATTTTGGGAATCCCTGAGGGGATTTTGGCGATTTCTGGGGGAAATTTGGGGCCCAGGTGGAATTTAGAGATCTCTGAGGGTATTTTTGGGGTTACCTGAGGGGATTCTGGGGCTCCCTGACAGAATTTTGCGGCTCTCTCGGTGATTTTTGGGCCCCGTTGGATTTTGGGGCTCCCTGAGGGGATTGAAGAGGGGGCGGGGTCAGACGTGGGCGTGGCCACACTCGGCTGGGCGTGGCCTCACGCCAAGCACGCGCCAGTAGCTCAGACGCGTGACCGCGCCTCCTACACGTGACCGCCCCTACTACACGTGACGGCGCGCGCGGAGGGGGCGTGACTGCCGCGAAGGGGGTGTGGCCCCGCGCTCTGAAGGGGCGTGGCCAATGCAGAGGGGGTGTGGCTGTGAAAGAGTAGGCGCGGCCTATGAGGAGAGGGCGTGGCCGATGCGCTGAAGGGGCGTGGCTGCTGCGCAGGGAGCGTGGTCGATGCAGAGGGGGCGCGGCCATTACGCTCTGAAGGGCAGTGGCAGCCGCGGAGTGGGCGTGTCCGTATTCTCAGAGGGGGCGTGGTCGCTGCGAAGGGGGCGTGACCACACGCGCTGAAGGGGCGTGGTTGCTGCTCTGAGGGGGCGGGGCTCCGCTGCAGAAGGAGCGTGGTCACTTCTCAGTGGGCGTATCCCCACATGCCGAGGGGGCGTGTTCGCTGGTCTCAAGGGGCGTGGTCGCTTCGCTGAGGAGCGTGGCCAACGCAGAGGAGGCGTGGTCAATGCTGTGAGGGGGCGTGCCCGCGCGCGCAGAGGGGGCGTGGCTAATGTTGAGGGGGCGCAGCTCCGCCGCAGAGGGGGCGTGGCCCCGCACTCCGAGGGGGCGTGGCCCCGCACTCCGAGGGGGCGTGTCCGCCGCAGAGGGGGCGTGGCCTGTGCCGTGAGGGGGCGCTCCAAGATGGCGGCTCCGGCGCTGCTCTGGGCGCTGCTCTCGGCCCTGGCCGGGCTCGCTCCGGGCCCGGGGCCCGCGGGGGCCGCGCAGCTCCCGCTGCTGGTCTGGAGCACGGAACGGTGCGAGAGGGGGGGCCGGGGGGCATTTGGGGCTTTTGGGGGGAGATTTGAGGGAGTTTTGAGGGGATTTGGGGGTGCTGAGAGGCTTCGGAGGGGTTCTGGGTGGATTTGGGCTTTTTGGGGGGAGATTTGAGGGAGTTTTGAGGGGATTTGGGGGGGGTTAACTACCTCAGAAAGTCAGCGGGTTTTGAGGGGCTTCGGGGGGGATTTGGGCTTTTTGGGGGCGTTTGGAGGGAGTTTTGAGGGGATTTGGGGGCACTGAGGGGATTTGGGGGGATTGAGTGGCCTCAGGAGGGGTTTTGGGAGAGCTTTGGGGGGAATTTGGGCCTCTTTGGAAAATTTTGAGTGGATTTGGGTGTCTGAGGGGGTTTAGGGGCGCTGAGAGGCCTCAGAAATTCCTTAGGGGAGTCGGGGGGGGGGGATTTGGGGCTTTTTGGGGCTGCTCAGGGCCTTTTTTGGGGAAATTTGAGAGAGTTTTGAGGGGATTTGGGGCGCTGAGAGGCCTCAAAATCCCTCAGGGGAGCTTGGGGGGGCTCGGGGCTGATTTGGGGTCTGTGGATGATTTTGGGGTTCTCAGGATGATTTTGGGGTCTGTGGATGATTTTGGGGTTCCTGGGTGGCTGATTCGGGGTCTGTGGATGATTTGGGGGTTCCTGGGTGGCTGATTCGGGGTCTGTGGATGATTTTGGGTTCCTGGGTGGCTGATTCGGGGTCTGTGGATGATTTTGGGGTTCCTGGGTGGCTGATTCGGGGTCTCTCCGGCTGATTTTGGGGTCCCCAGGTCCCTGTGGTCCCCCCCGTCCCTCCCCGGGGGCCGGGCTCTGTCGGAGCCGGAGCTGCAGCAGCTGCTGGAGCCGGGGCTGCGCCGGGGCCCGCGCACGGTGCTGCTCTTCCTGCAGGATCAGGTGAGCTAAAAAAGCCTGAAATAAACCCAAAATAACCCCAAAAATAACTTAAAAATATGCCAAAAATATCTTAAAAATAATCTCAAAAGTTCACAAAAAATAACCCTAAAGATCCCCCCCAAATAACCTCAAAATTTCCAAAAAACCTTCCAAAAATACCCTAAAAATAACCCCCAAAAATACCGCCAAAGAAACCCAAAAAATTCCCCAAAAATACACTAAAAATACCCCCAAGTAATCTCAAATATGTCTCAAAAATAAGCTCAAAAATGCTCCAAAACCAATTCCTAAAATTCCCTAAAATCATTCTAAAAATACCCCAAAAATATGCCCAAAAATTCCTAAAAAATCCAGAAAAAACCTCCCAAAATAACCCCCAAAATCCCAAAATTAATGCCTGAAAATAACACCAAAAATCCCTAAAATAACCCCCAAAATTACAAAAAAACCAAAAACCCGAATAACCCCAAAATAATCTCCCAAATCCCTAAAAAACTCCAAAAAATCTTCAATAACCTCAAAGATATCAAAAAATCCCCCAACTAACCCCCAGAATAACCCCAAAATTCCAGAAAGCCCCCAAAATACCTCCGAAAAATCATGAAAAAACCCTCAAAATAACCCCAAAAAAGTCCCAACATAACTTCAAAAATCCCCAAAAAACCTAAAAAACCCCAAAAAATCCCAAAGTGCCCCAAAACAGCCTCGTTGTCCCCCAGCTGTCGGTGGAGGACCTGACGGCGTTCGGGGCTGTGTTCGGGAACGAACCCAACGGAGCCTTCGCCAAACTGAGGGTGAGGGGCGGGGCTAAATGGGAGGGGCTACAGCAGAGGGGGCGGGGCTAAAGGGGAGGGGTTACAGCAGAGGGGGCGGGGCTAAAGGGGCAGGGGGAGGGGCCAGCAAAGGAGGAAGGGCAATGGGGGAGGGGTCAATAAAGGGGGGCAATGGGGAGGGGCCAGGGGAGGGGCTATGGGGGAGGGGTGAGGGGGAGGAGTCAAGGGGTGGGGGAGGGGCAGTGGGGGTGGGGTCAGTTGAAATGGGGAGGGGCCAGCAGGGGAATGGGAGGGGCCATGCAGGAGGAGTCAGTGGGGGAAGGGGGAGGGGCCAGCAATGACGAGGAGGGGCTATAGGAAGGGGAGGGGCCAGATGGGGAGGGGCCATGGAGGAGGGGCCAGAAGGGGAGGGGTCAAGATCAAGGGGGCGGGGCCAATGTGGAGAGGGGGAGGGGTCCATGGGGAAAGGCAATGGTCAGCAATGGAGGGGAGGGGCATGGGGGAGGGGACATGGGAATGGGGCGGAGTCCAGGGGTGGGGGAGGGGCTACAATGGAGGGGAAGGGGACAACCACAGAGGGGGAGGGGCCAACAAGAGGGGAGGGGACATGGGGAGGGGCCTGTGGAGGAGGGACCTTGGAGAGCGGTCAGGGGGAGGGGTCAAAAGGGTGAGGAGGAGGAGCCAATTGGATGGGGGAGGGGTCAAAGGGCGGGGCCAATTGGGTGGAGCCAGCAAGGAGGGGGAGGGGTCAATGGGAGGGGGAGGGGCCAGCAACGAGGGGGAAGGGGCAACAGTGGAGGGGGAGGAGTCGGTAGGGTCAGCAGTGACCCTCCCCCGGGCGGGGTTTTGGGGTGGATTGGAGGTTTTTGGGATATTTTCTGGTTCCCATCCTTTCAGGCCGCCCTGGGCTCGGCGGGCTCCTCGCTGAGCCTGCCCTGGGTGTCGGCAGCGGCGGCGGCCGCGCTGCCCCTGACCCTGCAGAGAGCCCTGGGGGCTCCTGCCCCGCTGAGCCTGCCCGGGGGCGCCCTGGGGGGGCTGCGCAGGAACCGCACGGACCCCGAGAGCGACGGCGGGGAGCCCGCGGTGCTGCTGGTGGGGCTGCCCCACAGCCGGGGGTGAGCGACCCACGGGGACCCCATTGAGACCCCTCAGAGATCCCATAGAGAGAGACCTCATAGAGACCCCACAGGGACCCCATAGAGACCCCATAGAGACCCCACAGGGACCCCATAGGGACCTCACAGAGACCCCACAGAGACCCCATAGAGACTCCACAGGGACCCCATAGGGACCCCATAGAGACCTCATAGAGACCCCATAGGGACCCCATAGAGACCCCATAGAGACCCTATAGGGACCCCATAGGAACCCCACAGAGACCCCTCAGAGACCCCATAGAGACCCCATAGAGACCCCATAGAGCCCGCGGTGCTGCTGGTGGGGCTGCCCCACAGCCGGGGGTGAGTGACCCACAGGGACCCCACGGGGACCCCATAGAGACCCCTCAGAGACCCCATAGAGACCCCACAGGGACCCCATAGAGAGAGACCCCACAGAGACCCCACAGGGACCCCATAGAGACCCCATAGGGACCCCACAGAGCCTGCGGTGCTGCTGGTGGGGCTGCCCCACAGCCGGGGGTGAGTGACCCACAGGGACCCCACAGAGACTCCATAGGGACCCCATAGAGAGAGACCCCACAGGGACCCCACAGGGACCCCATAGGGACCCCATAGAGACCCCATAGAGACCCCATAGAGAGAGACCCCTCAGAGACCCCATAGGGACCCCATAGAGACCCCATAGAGAGAGACTCCATAGAGACCCCATAGAGACCCCATAGGGACCCCACAGAGCCCGCGGTGCTGCTGGTGGGGCTGCCCCACAGCCGGGGGTGAGTGACCCACAGGGACCCCATGGGGACCCCTCAGAGATCCCATAGGGACCCCATAGAGAGAGACCCCACAGGGACCCCATAGAGACCCCACAGAGACCCCTCAGAGACCCCGTAGAAACCCCATAGGGACCCCATAGAGACCCCACAGAGCCCCCACAGAGCCCCTTTGCCCCACAGGGACCCCACAGAGACCCCGTAGGGACCCCATAGGG